>ML828858.1:16487-37985 GCA_009831015.1 Picea engelmannii
CCCGGCCACCGCTAAGGAAAAAATTAGACCAGCAAGGGTCTTTTGAGACAACCGGGTTACAGGAAACTGTGCCCAACCCATCTTCGAGAGAAGAACTTTCAATTCTAGAGGAACCAATAATCTCTTACCTCAGCGCAAAGGCTCTTGGTCCTTACAACCCTCCCATCACTGATCTATCAATGCCCATTGTCATATAGCTTCTACCTTACGAGCGTTCATTAGTTTCACCAACAACATTGGAAGCACACACTGCCACTTCTTCAGGGAATACTGATATTTCCTTCACGACTATCACTACTAGGGGTGTTCCACCTCCTAACAAACTATCGACAGCCAGGCCACCATGGTCTCGATTGCTTCTACCTCGGGCATCGGTCTGGTTTCGTCTATGGCGGCGATCACTGCTCTGTTTCCTTAGAGCATGAAAGACTCTCCTTTCTCATATGGGATGACTGGCTTTGGTACGAGTATTTTACTCTCCTCCTCCGCTCTACAAAATTTGGGTCTGGGGGAAAGGAGTTCCAATGCTCCTCTACAAGGATCTATTGGGGGCACTTCTTCTCCCTTTATCGCTTTCCCTTATGGTGGGGGTCATATACCCCCTTCATCCCCCTCCATCAACAATGTTCCTCAACACTTCGTCGGGCCTAATATAAACTTGTTTGGAGAAGGTAGTCAAGCACTCCCTCCTTATAATATGTTGGTTGGTTTGAAACCTTTCTCTTTGTTCAACGTGTTTGTTAATAACGCTTTCTTGTCAGCTGTTGTTTCGACCGGGGGCAACCCCAGTTATAGACAAACTCATCCTGTACAGGGTACTATTCCTGCACAGGGGGCACACTTAGGAATTCCTTCCTCCCAAGGATCTTGGAATCCATGGCAGGGACCCATCCCCTTTCCAGGGATGTCGATCAGGGGTAACCCTTTCCATACCTAGTGGAACCCTGGGCAAGGCCCAACGCCTATGCCCATTGGATCGGCAAGGGGAAACCCCTCCCAAAATCCTTGGAATGTGACGCAAGCTCAGCCCTTTATGTCTTATTATGGGAATCAACAGATGATGTCTCAACAAGCGCCCAATCCATACGTTGGTCATGGTCATGGTCATGGTTATTACCAGAGCCCTGGCCAGCAACCTAAATTTTTCTGGCAACCTGGTGCCAGTCAAACCCCAGGTTCCTTTTTCCCTGTCTACAATCCATAACCCAAACTACCATTTATGGAAACCCTGCACTTGCCAAATTTGACAAGGCTCTTAAATGACCCCATCTGTCACGATCCGAGTTGGCCTCCCATGCCGACCAAGTTGCCTTCGGACATTCCAAAGTTTGATGCCAAGCATAATGAAGATCTTGGTGATCACGTGACTACCTTCCACTTATGGTGCTCGTCCAACTCATTAAGAGACGACTCTGTTCAGTTGCGATTGTTTCAACGCACTCTCAGAGGGAGTGTTGCGAAATGGTACATTGAGCTCGACCGCTCACGATACTCTTCCTTCGACGAATTGGCAATGGATTTCCTTAACCATTTCCAATTACCTGTGAGATACGACGTCGGCACTGAATTGCTGGCCAATTTCGAGCAGACAAAAGCAGACCATATCTCGGATCATATTCGAGAATGGAGACACCGAAAAAGTTTGATCAAAGTGCCAATCCCACCAGCATTCCTGCTAGAGTGGTTCCTTAAGTCTTTGGTTCCCCAGTTATCTAAAGACGTCGTAACATCCAGAGTGTTTTCCGAGGAAGACGTGATAATGAGAGCGGAAGAGCTAGAGATAATTTATTCTCAATCCGGTTTACTCTACGAGATTTTTCCATATGCATCGAGGTAAATCCTTGAAAAAACTAGGCAAAGGTCTGGACCACATGTTGATGGAATTATTGGTTCATCACAAACCAAGCCTGTTGATCCATTGTCAAATCAATTGCAACAATTGTCGATACAACAGACAGCGGCCAGCCAAACCACTGGTTCGGCTGCTCCCCCTACCCAAAAGTCCAATGTACACAGTGTGGAAATCACAAACCCAAAGGCCATCCAATAGCCTGATGGAAAGAAGAAACAACAGAAAAAGGGTAAGGGGGATAAGAAACCCACCGATAATGCTAGTAGGGGAACCATCAATGCCCTCGACTTGCGGAGGCTCAGAATTTATTGGCACAGCAACAACCTGTTGTGTTAACAAAACCGTTCCCACACAGGAAAAATCTAACTGAAGCCTCCTCGAGTGCGGAAGGGGGAAGTTAAGGACCCCCTTTGTCTTCAAGTAATCCTTCATCCGCAAATGTGTATATGATGAAAGGTGATGCCTATATAACGACTAGAGCACATGATTACGGCAAGCCAGGCACCTTTGAGAAGGGTAAAGAAGCTGAAAACCCACCTCTTCCTCTTCAAATTGAGAAGGCATTGGGTGAAACAATGACACACATCCCAAAAAGGGCATTCAAGAAAGCTTCTTACAACCCAAACACAAGGGCCGCCCAGAACTACTCTGTGGTGGAGGATTTATCACAAACCCCTTGTGCGATGTCTACTTTGGAAGTCCTCCAGAGTTTCCCTTCTCAGAGAAAGGCCCTGTTAGTTGCCTTAGGCTCTGTCGAGACTTGTAACCTGGGCATGATCATGCTTGATAACTCTTACTTAAAACCTCATCTTCCTTACCACGTCACTTTTCAGATCGTAGTGGCTTATACCACGAAAACTTTTACCCGAAATATTTTCCGTAGAGTGGTGGATGAGGGTGCCTCGACATGCGTGGTGTCTTTGGCGTGTTGGAAGGCCATCAGACAACCCGTTTTGTCTCCATCACCTACTCTACTTACAGCTTTTGACGGTCGTTCTTTTCGACCACATGGGATCATCCCCTCTTTCCCCGTGCAGTTGGGTGGAAAAACCATGTGTGTCGAAGTTGAAATGGTCGATGCGTCCTTCGACTACAATATTTTGTTAGGCAGGAGTTGGACCTACGCTATGCAAGAAGTGGTCACGACAGTGTTCCAGGTCTTGTTGTTTCCTCATGAGGGCCGAATTGTGACCATTGATCAGTTATCCTTCTCTCGTCTTGACCCTTCATCGGGAGTCTCCATAGTCCCGATGATTGATAACCCCCAGCCTGGCATCGTCAATGTAGGGGTTGGTATGTGCCCATAATTGATGGGTACTTTCGATTACCCGCCTCCGACCGACAATATCCATTATATGACAACTGTCCCTGACCAGCCTCGAGCTAAAAAATTTCAAATTTTGTCGTTTCGCAGCACGTACTTTCACGATCTGTGGACCCGTCCTTCCCCATCCACTACGATGGAAGGGACAAAGCACCATGGCATGGCCATGCCTTTGGCCACGGAAGAAGTTGCATAATCGATCATTCAACAAGATTCTTATTACCCCGATCTTACTCTAGTGCGAGAGTTAGATCCGGTGCTCCAGCCTATTTGGGCTCAAGGTTCCTAATATAGATTCTTTAAACTTAGTCTTGCCTTCGGACGAAGCGATTATTGAGGCAATGACTAGTCCGGACAAACCCTCAGATGATCTTCATCATAGATCTTACTTCCTCCCAAAGTTAAGACGAATTGAAGCAGGAGAATTCACTCTGACCATGAATGGAGATAAATATTGTCCTATCAACCTTTGGCAACACACACGGTTTACGCTGAAGGAAATATGGCAACAATTTATGAGACGATACCTGTTGACATCTCCAGAACCCCTGACGTCATGGAGAATATCTTCGTCAGAGCGGACTGCTCCCCTAAGGAGATTCAAATCTACATAGATTTATTTAAAGAATTTTGCAACATCTTTTCCTAGTCTTACGAGGAAATGCTAGGCATAGACCCAAGAATTGTCGAACATGAAATCACGACTTATCCTGATGTCAATCCGGTCCGGCAGAAGCTTCGTTGAATCAATCCTAGGAAATAAGTCACTATAAAGGATGAAGTAGAGAAACTACTTAAAGCTGGTTTCATCTACCCTGTCCAATTGACTCAATGGGTGCCAAATATCGTGCCAGTCAATAAAAAATAGGGTATGATTCGCGTATGCATGGACTTTCATTATCTGAACAAGGCCTGCCAAAAATATAATTTCCCCACGCCATTTATATACCATATAGTAGATGAATTTGCAGGATGCGAGGCCTTTTTGTTCATGGATGGTTTTTCGGGATACAATAAGATCCAAATCAAACCCAAAGACCAACACAAAACCGCTTTCATCTGTACATGTGGTACATTCGCTTATCGTAAGATGCCTTTTGGTCTGAAAAATGTTGGAGCTACATTTCAGTGGGCCATGTCTTTTTCTTTCCATGACCTCAAACACATAGTCGAGGCTTATCTCAATGACTTAGCGTCACGATCTCGCAAGAGAGTTGATCATCCGGAACACCTCCGACTTATCCTTGAATGGTGTTGCTACTACCGAATCCGCTTAAATCCAAACAAATTTTGTTTTTGCATCACATCAAGTCATTTGTTAGGTTTCATCATTTCGACAACAGGGATCATGGTCGATCCTCTCAAGGTTGAGGAAATAGTTCAATTTCCTCCCCCGTGCACCATACCTCAGCTTCAGATTCTGCAAGGAAAAGAGAATTTTCTACGACATTTCATCGCAAACTATGCCAAGATCACAAAGGGTTTTATGCGTTTATTGAAGAAGGGTGTTCCTTTTCATTGGGTAGAAGCCACTCAATGCTCCTTTGCCGCACTGAAAAGTGCCCTCATATCAACCCCTCTACTTCGGCCACCCAATTATAATAACGATTTCCTATTATACTTGGTCACTACAGAGTCAACCATTGGTATGGTCTTAGTTTAGGAGGATGATTTACTCTTAGAATACATGATTTTTTACTTGAGACGAGGCCTAGTTGGACTGGAACTCAATTATTCCCACACTGAAAAACTTGTGTTGGCAGCAGTTCATGCCGTCCAACGGTTCTATCATTATATTTTGTTTCACAAGACCACCATCATTGTCGTCGTGAATCTATTTTAATACGTTTTGACACGATGAGTCATCGGCGAAAAAATCAGCAAATGGATAGTTATCCTCCAGGAATTCGACTTGGAATTCATTTCGGCGAAATCCAAAAAGTCGATGGTCTTCGCGGAACTCATATCGGAACTTCCGGTCAAATCAGGTGATGTTATACTCAACGAGTTGCCTATCAAAGGAGACATGTTTTTTATCGTGTCTTCTGACCCCTGGTATGGAGATGTGCTTATCTATCTATAGACTTTGAAGTGTCTCACCTCTGCTTCTCATGATGAGCATCGTCGTATACGCCATCAGGCTAAGAACTATCTCATACTCGAGGACACATTGTATCGTCGAGGTGTATGCTGCATCCTTCGTCGATATCTCACTCATGAAGAAGCAAAAATCGTGCTTAACGATTGCCACACTGGAGCATGTGGCGGTCATTTTTCTGGGTTGGAAACAACCCAAAATATTTTACGAGTCGATTACTTTTGGTCGACATTAATCAAAGATTGTGTTGAATTGGTCAAGAAGTGCACCCATGTCAGATATTCTCTCGGAAGATGAGGGCACACCCCGCTCCCATGTTTCCCGTTATTACCATTGGTCCCTTCACTAAATGGGGGATTGATTACACTACATGCAACCCCCCCTCAGCAAGGGGGCACCATTATATCATCGTAGTAGTAGAATACTTCACCAAGTGGGTCGAAGCTATGTCAACGTTCAAATATGACAGGGAGACAGTAGCTCTCTTTTTGTTCAACCAGATAATCGCAAGGTTTGGTGTTCCGAGAGAGATTGTCACTGACCATGGCAGTCACTTTCAAAACAAAATGATGACCGAGTTAACATAAAATCTTGGGTTGAGGCAGGAACATTCATCACCTTACTACCCCCAAGTGAATGGTCAAGTGGAAGCTGTAAACAAAACTCTTAAAACCATTCTACAACTAACGATCAATTCAACCAAGTCAAATTGGCATTTGATGTTATATTCGGCATTATGGGCTTACCGAACGTTTGTTAAGACTGCAACTGGTTTCTCACCTTTTTAACTCGTTTACGTGTTGGAAGCAGTCTTGCTTATAGAATGCCAGATCCCATCATTAAAGTTGCTAGTACAGTTATTGCCAGATACTTCACCACTTGAAGAACAATTACTATACCTCGAACAACTCAATGAACAACGTCGTGATGTGGCCTTGTCTAACGAGGCTCGGAAACAAAAATTCAAGAGTCAGTATGATCAGTCCGTTCATCCTTGGATTTTATCTGAAGGTGACCTTGTCCTAGTCTATGACCAAAATAAGGACCCCCTGGGGTCAGGCAAGTTCAAACCCATGTGGTTCAAACCTTTCATCGCAAAAGAAGTACTACAGAAGGGCGCTTATTATCTGGTGGAATTTGAGGGAAATGTTTTGGCGGAGCCTAGAAATTGTCTCTACCTCAAGAAGTGTTACTCATAGGTAGGTCGCCTTGGGTGAATTTTTGTAATATATGTATTGTCTTTGTACTATTACTTTTTAGGTTTTTGGTTTTATGGACGTGTCATTCTTTTGATGTCATCTTCTTCACTATGGCAAATGTCAAGTAAATCAGAGGTGTTCGTTGGATTCGCAGATGGTGCTAGCCAGCACACTCGGAGGCTTGCCTCCGCAACTTGGGTAATTTTTACACCTCAAGGCCAGTTGCTATCTTTAGGAGGTATATTTTTAGGTGACACCACAAACAATGTCGTTGAATATAGCGCAGTTATTGAGTTACTTCATGACACTTTGTCACTTGGTATCTCTCACCTCCGGGTCTATTTAGACACTCAATTGGTTGTGTCTCAGTTAAATGGAGTATACCATGTTCATTATCCTACTCTACACTGACATTTCCTTAGGGTACGTCTCTTGGAACGAAGCTTTGATTATATCACATATTTTCATGTTCCTAGCAGATTAAATCAAGTTACAGATACTCTAGCTAATCAAATATTAGATTGGCATCTTGCACACATGTAAGAAAGACACACACATGCACATGTAAAATACATTTGTAAAGTAGATGTAATCCATAAGACACAAAAAGACATAAAAATCCATATATAATATCAAAAATATCAGAGTACATGGGTGGGTGCAAGCGCCTCAAAAATACGTCCAATTACGGGGCTTACGCTCTCAAAAATATACAAGTAGTGCCCTCAGCATGTAAGTTGTCCAGCCTAACTAAGGAAGGGGCCTGTTGGCCCTATTATAATGATCAACGGTGTTTTCCAAACACCGAAAAATCCAGACCCATGTCCATTGATCCAAGTGGATATCGGTGGCCAACCGCCTTTTCCGACTGGCTCAAAACAGTTTTCTGGCAATTTACTATTTTTAGCAGGTTTGAACTTCCGGGGCCATTTTGAGGGCCTAAATGAAGGTTTTTCTAGATAGAGGTTCTCAATGATATCCTAAGACATGATTGAGCCCCAAAAATGAATCTCCTCGACGATACCTTTCCAACGAGCTATCATACGCCTAAAACAGAGATTGTATGCAAAAGTTACAACCCTGGGAAGTTGATGTACTAACTTACCCAAACGGGGCCCACATGACTTTTGGTTGTTCATCTCCTAGGGTTAGGTTTTTGGATGTCTACGGTTTTTGGCATTCCTATTTATTGTAAAAAGGCCTTCAAAGCCTCATTGTACTCATCTTCTTACGAATTCAAGTAGCCGTCACACCTCTTCTCAGAGATAAGCTGTCACCATTCTCGCGAGTCTTTCACTCTATATTTTTACAGTCTCTGTACATTTATTTCATTAATAGAAATCATGTATTATTGTATCTTTGTGCTTATGGTTGCATCTCTGATATATTTCTTTTATATTATTGAATATTTGTGATATCTTTGTGCATTTCTTTATTATATCTCCGATCTCATTTCGTGCCGAAAATAGTCTGGATCATCCGTGGTGCCCCCACTACATGAGGCTGCATGGATGGTGGTAGATCCTTGATCTCTTCCATGGGGACTATATGAGTGAGCGAGGTAAAGTTCCACTCTACCCATCTCAAAACTCTCTCAGCCTCACCAGCTGGAGGTCCCCCTACTGCTACTGGTCCGCCAGCCGCAGCTGGTCCTGTCTCTGGTCAAGGACGTTGCCTGTTCCTCGCAAAGTCCACAAGACACACTGGCCCCACATCTGCACATAACACATACTTAATTGTCAGATACTCTGGTATATAAGAAAAAAATGATATATATAAAAACAACATAAAAATTTAAAAAACTTTGAAAAGCAAACTTACCTGGCTCTCCTCGTACCACTCTGAGAGGTACGCCCATGTCTGGGTCCCTAGAAAAGTCAATTCCGGCATAGGGATAGTCCTCTATTGTCGGAATCTGTCGAGACCAACAATCAAAAAACTTGTCATCGAAGGCCTCAATAGTCCTCCCTCCCCCCTGTTGCGGCAACAACACCTCCCATCTGTTTACTGCTGGAGAAGAGGCTATATGCCCTCGTACTATCTCCCTCGGGCTAAGACTTGGTACTCTCTCGAAGAAGAAAGCACAAAGAATAGTCCCAAACCCAAAGTTCCTTTGCCTCTGCATGTGACACTCTGTTAGCGACAATTCTTGTCCTAGGCACAAGAGTGTTCGGGTCTGCAAGATGCATGGGAAGCGCCTGAGAGCAACATGGAAAAATCTTGTTTTAAGGCTTCCAAGCATGTAAGAGGGCGAAGCTATGCTGTCAACAGACTAGATTCATCCATAAGAGCAGATCAACGATCATCGAGATATCGGGGCTACCAAGTTAACTGATATATAACGTCAGAAAAAGCGCCTATTTTTCAGGGATAAATCTGGGTCGTCCGATCCAGCGACACATAGTGCGAGATCTAGTCGGCATATCGGCACTCGGGAGTTTGAAGGGTGAAAGTCCCTCATCTTCTCACATCTAGAAACCCTGAACCCCGAAGTGCCGAAAATTTCCCAGAGTCGGGCCCACAGCATTGTGAAGCAGTCTCAGCCATTTATCCAAAGGGGACACTTGGTGCACGATTAGGCTCCTCGCCTTTTCGTCTATCGCAGTTCCAAGGAGAAGAAACAACTCCATCAGATTCCTGATGCGGGAGGTGCCAGGAGCATCCAGGAGCCAGGCCCATGACATCACCGAGTAAGTTTAGGACCATCAGATTTGGGAGAGACGTGCGATGCCCGATTGAGCCATCTCGTCGTTTCGCTCATCGCAGCTGTGAATAAGCAAGGATTAACTCCTTCAATTCGCGAATGTCGAAAGTGCTTTGGGAATAGACTCAGGGTCACAACTCGTGGTCGCTTGGGAAAGGAAGGAGTTGTGCAAAAAGGGGGGAAAAGGCGTTAAGTCTAGTCACCGAAGGGATCATCGTGATCTCCATGCACCATCTAATTCAACCTCAATCCTAGTTTTTCGCCTGGAGTAAATGAAGATGAGAAGAGGTGGTTGAAACCTCTTCTCAGGCATTAAGTGTAAAGTATGGATAATATGGCAAGCGGTCTGCTCGAGAGGGCCCTGTGTACCCATTTTTCTGAAGAATCCATACCGAGTCCTTGACCAGCCAGAGGAGGTCTGCACATGCTAGCTCGTCACTTAATGTTTCAGCTACTCCCCTTGCAAGAGCCATGCGCAGTTAAGGGGGCGTCTGACAAAGAATACCCGCCTGAATTTGGCTGAAGGGACACCAAACCTTAGATGACTGAGTCCGCTGATGTTGGGCGATTTTCTCTAAGTATATAAACTCAGTCTTTGTATTTTGTAAAGCATCGATGGTTGAGCAAGGCTCTCGGTTGTAAACCTTAATGAAGCACTGTTATTCTGGTTATGCATGGACTCTTGAGACTTCTTGTCTTATAAATGTCAGTTTCTTTCACATCTTTGTTTACACTGTGTTAGAACGACTCGGAATTGGAGAATCCAGTCGAGTTGTAACTGTTATAGGATGATGTAGATTGGATCACTGTAATAGTTGCATTGTTTCTAATCGGTCCTTGTGATTTTCTTAAGCGCTGAACGACTTGGAATTGGAGAATCCAGTCAAGTTCCCCCTTTCAGTTTCTCGAAGCCCTGAACCAAAGGATCTCGCATTTAGATTTTTTCTTCTACAAATTAGTGAAAGGCCCGTTTCCTGAGGTAGTTTGTCCACTTCTCTCATCAAGTCTTCAACCTACTCATTTTCAAATCACCTCACTGACTGAATTTAGATCAAGACCTCCTTTGTTTCTCGCATGTTGAATCTAGTCCCTAAGTTAGAGTGATATCTTCCCAAGTCTCTACCCATTTGATCACCCCTTAAAAAATATCGTGACATAAAATTGATGGGCGTCGGGCTCTGTTCCTGCTGCAATCCAGGAGTGACTTCCGTCACCAACATTTCTGGTGCCGTTGCCGGGGACGAAATTGAAAATTTTCTCCGAGATTGAATGACATTGAGCCTCTAATTCCGAAGGTGCATCGGGTATCAGGGCCTTTGAAGATTGCTACTATGCACCTGGCGACTCCATTGTGATGACTCCACTGTGGCGAACCTGTCGTGTCAATTGTGGCTTTCAGAGGCAGGCACACATGGTCCCATCCACAGCTACCTCTAGCTACACCTGAAATTGATCGGGAGGTGGTTCTCAGAAAAGGAAAGGTCTTTGAAGGACCAGTTGTCGCCACCGAACCAGGTAATCTGCCATCTCCTTCTGTAAGAACTCCATTTTCTCCTCCTCAGTTTCCTAGCAGACCGCTTTCTGAAGTTTCCCGTTTCCTGAATTTCGGGAGTGTTCCTGTTGATGTTTCCCCCCCTGGTCTAGGATTAGAGGGAGAAATCCTTGTCACTCCCATTTCTCCTGAAGTTGTACCTCGGTGTAGACCCAGGACCGCAGAAGATTTCCCCACTCCTGGATTTACTGCTTCCCCTCTTGTTACTATTGCCGCTTCTGTGTGAAGGGAAACATCATCCGACCTAAGCTCGCTATCCTTCTCCCTAAATCCCCTATTGTTTCCCACTCCCCTTAGAAGATCATCCCCAGTATCCCCTTTTCGATCTCCTTCTCCTCCAAGTTCTCCTCCACACAATATCCCTATGGTAGGAGCAAATCCTCTTATGACCAGAATGGAGGCCATTATAGCTGCTAGGTATGCTCCCCTCATTCTACCGCAGCCTCTCAATGCCCTCCCAACAGACAGTTACCTCAAGCAGCTGCCCAAGTTTACAGGTGAGGGGGACATAACTGCAGAAGAACACCTAGAATCCTTTTACAGTTTTACAGATGATAATGTTATCATGCACGCAGACGTATGGATGAGGATTTTTGTCCATAGCCTTCAAGGCGAGCCTAGAAAATGGTTCAAGGCTCTGCCCCCTGGATCTATTGATGGGATCGAAGCTTTGGATAGTGTCTTTTTGAGACAGTGGGGAGATAAAAAAGACTTCATGTATTATATGACAGAGTTTGGGTCTTTGAAGAGGAAAGAAGGGGAGTCTATCTTCGACTTCTCCAAGAGATTCAATAAAATGTACAATAAAATCCCTGTCGAGATAAAACCCTCTGAAGCCTCTGCAAAGATCACTTATGTTAGCGCCTTTGACCCCAATTTCTACCTCTTGTTGAGGGAAAGAAGAGCCACTACTCTGGCTCACATGCAGGATGCAGCTGTGGAGGTAGAATCTAACATATTGGCTGTTGACCGACTCAAGAATGTTGCTGGTAGAAACATATCTAGGCAGAGGCCTGAAGCTTCCCCATCCAGTCCCTCTCCCCTACCCCTTCAGCCAGATGAGACAACTAGAGTACTAAAATCACTCTCTGCCAGAATGGAAAGATGGGAGTTAGAAGGGAAGCCCATGTACCGAAATCCCCAGAATGTTGATGGTAGAGGTTTCAGGAGACCTAATAACAATGGACCGCAAGCTTTCCCAAGGGAACCAAAGGGGAAAGACAGGGAAGATCAAAGGATCCAAACCCCTCTCCAAAATAACCTGGTTACTCATGAGGGGGGGAAGGATATAGACGAGTTTGACCCCGAGATTCACTGTGTTGAAGAAGCTCCTCCTTTTCCCCATTTGACTCAATCTGCATATGAAGAATCCCTTATGAGCATTCAAATTCATGAGTTAGGTAAGGGAGAAAGGGTCGGTTACACCTCTAACAGATACAACCTAAGGTCAAGAAAGAAAGAAGGAGACTCTGACAGCCAAGACCAGCCTCTCATAGCAGAACGGTCTACTAAGTCTGCAGCAACCGCTACTAAAGAAAATAAAGCTCAGAATGCTTCGTCGACAGTCAAAGAACCTGTCTCTGAGGTAAGGGAAGCTCCTAAGCTTGTTTCCTCCTTTAATTTTGAGCACGAAATTCAAAAGATCAGAATTCCCATTCCCCTTTCTAAGCTAGTTAAAAATGAAGACTTCAAAAGGTCCCTCTCCAAGCTGCTATAATCTGAGTCCCCCCAGCCTCCCTCCGACTCAGTGAATCTCCAAGATGAAAAGCCAGCAGTTGTCCTAGGGCCCATGGTAGAAGATAGAGATGATTCATCCCCTCCCTTCTACACATCCCTGAACATACATGATAAAGTGTTGCATAACTGCCTCATGGACTCAAGGGCTTCCCATAACCTTATGCCCAAAATAGTAATGGAAGAGTTGGGACTAGAAGTGACAAAAGCTTATCATGATTTTTATTCTTTCTATTCAAGGAGATTGCAGTGTCTAGGATTCATCAAAGACCTGGTGGTTTCTCTGTTTCAGCTGCCCATGAAGAGTGTGGTCATGGATATTGTGGTAGCTGACGTTCCCCCCAAGTTTGGCATGTTGTTGTCAAGGTCTTGGATTAAAAGACTCGGAGGAACGTTACAGATGGATCTCACATATGCCACCATTCCGGTTTTTGGAGGGGAACACAGGAGGTTGTACAGAGAAGCCCAGCTAGCCTATATTGTCAGTGATGAAGAAAACCCCACTAACCACCCCATCTTTGCACTTGACACTGACTTAGGGTCTAGTTTGTTACAGATCACTGGAACTCCTGAGGTCCCTTTACCGATCAGAAAGCAGTCCATTCTTAATCAGCAGATACTTCCTCCAACCACCTCTGTTTGGAAGATGTTCTTTGATGGAGCGTCCTCCAGTATAGGCACAGGCACTGGAGTGATTTTCATATCGCCCTCTCAAGAGACCATATCCCTGTCATACACGCTGGAATTTGAAACTACCAATAATGTGGCAAAATATGAAGCTCTTGTTCTGGGTATGAGGGTTGCAAAAGAAATGGGAATTGAAGAGGTGTCAGTGTTCGGGGATGCAGAATTGATAATCCAACGGGTCAGGAATGTTTATCGGGCCAAGCATCATCAGCTCAAGAGTTACAAAAACAAGGTATGGGACCTGATTGATAATTTCTTCTTAGCTTTCAAAATTACTTTTGTCCCAAGGGAAGAAAATACCTCGGTCGACTCCTTAGCGGTCTCGGCTAGTTTGTTCAGGGTCCCTCTGCCACCGAAGATCCATGGTGAGGTCAAACTAAGATACAGACCATCCACCCCGAACAATGTGAAGCATTGGGAGGTATTCGAGGATGATCTTGAAATCAAAAAAATTCTTCAGTCCGTCGATGAGTTCTCGGCATCGCACATTGATCAGGATCCTAATTCCGAAGGTCATCCTCCCTCTGAGGTATTCTTGAATAAAATCGTTAATCACCAGATTATTCAGCTGCTTAGCAATCACATTCCAAAGGGACTAGTCCCTCTAGAAAGGTTTTTCGACAAAAATTATGTGGCAGTAAAGGGTGGTGTTTCAAATAAAGATGATTATATAGCCGAATGCAACATTGGCACATAGGAGGAACCTAAGTTTATCAAATTATCAAGCAGCCTGACCAGTGAGCAGAGGACGAAATATACTGGGTTATTAAAGGAATTCGCTGACGTGTTTGCATGGGCCTATGAAGACCTCAAGACTTATGACACATCCGTCATTGAGCACAAGATCACACTGAAAGAAGAGGCTAATCCATTCAGGCAGAAGCTGAGACAAATAAATCCCATGTTGCTACCTATCATGGAGAAAGAAGTGAAGAAATTTCTAGATGCCCGAATCATCGCCCCCTTGAGATATTCTGAATGGGTGGCCAATTTGGTCCCAGTAAGGAAGAAAAGTGGAGAAATCAGACTCTGTGTCGATTTCAGGAACCTAAACAGAAGCTCAAGGAAAGACAATTACCCCCTGCCCAATATGGAACAAATACTGCAGAGGGTAACTGGTGCATCCAGGATATCCATGATTGATGGTTTTTCTGGCTATAATCAGATATCAGTCATACCCGAGGACAGAGAAAAAACGGACTTCACCACTCCTTGGGGCACATTCATGTATGCCAAAATGCCTTTTGGATTGATGAATGTAGGGGCAAATTTTCAGCAAGCCATGGACATAGCTTTCATTGGGGAGAAAGATAAGTTTGTGGTGATCTATCTGGATGACATAACAGTCTTCTCCAGGTCTGACAAAGAGCACTGCAGTCATCTGAGAAAAAAAAATTTGAAGTGTCGGAGGTATGGCCTATCCTTAATTCCCAGAAAATCTTTGTTTTCTATGAAGGAGGGGAAGCTATTAGGACATTTAGTATCAGAAGAAGGGGTGAGGATTGATCCTAGCAGGGTAGATGCAATTCAAACCCTGTCACTTCCTAGATCCAAGAAAGAAGTTCAGGCCTTCTTGGGGAAGATTAATTTCTTGAGGAGATTCGTCTCAAATTTTGTTGAGTTGGTGAAACATATCACAGCCATGCTCAGGAAGGGAAATGAAGTGAAATGGACCACCGAACCCAGGGAATCTTTTATCCAGATAAAAAGGGCATTGACTGAGGCACCAGTGCTGATCAGTCCCGATTATTCCAAAGAGTTCCTAATTTTCTCTTTTGCTTCTTTCGATACAGTAGCAACGGTCTTGTTGCAGAAAAATAAGGAGGGGCAAGAACAACCCATTGCCTTTTTCAATAAGTCATTAAGAGATGCGGAGATCAGGTATGAAATCATGGAAAAACAGGCCTATGCCTTAGTAAAAGCTCTCAACGCTTTCAGATTCTATGTCCTGCACTCAAAGGTGACCGCATACGTTCCTTCAGCCTCTGTGAAGGACATCCTTGTACAGCCCGACATAGATGGGAGAAGAGGTAAGTGGATTTCCAGGATCCTAGAGTTTGATTTGGAGATTAAGCCCACTAAGTTGATAAAGGGGCAGGGTTTAGCCAAGCTGCTGGTTGAATCCAATTGCAAAGCCTTGGGTATTAGCTTCATCAACGCCTGTTCAGAAAATCCGCAAGCTAAGTCGACCAATAAAAATTCTCAAGGCGCCTTATCACTAGCAGCATGCACCTGGTACAAGGATATCTTGTACTTTTTGCAAGAATTGAAGCCTCCTGATGGAATGGGAAAAAGCAAGGCGAGATCTTTAAAGCTCAAGGTGGTCAGGTATTGCCTCACTGACCAAGCCTTGTACTGGAAATACCCTCTAGGGGTATTTTTAAGGTGCCTGGACCCACAAGAAGCCCAGAAGGTTATCTTTGATTTCCATAACAGCCTTTGCAGGGGGCATCACTTCTGGAAGACCACAGCTCATAAGATCCTCAGGGCTGGATATTACTGGACTACTTTATTCGTTGATGTTTGCAGAGAAATCAGAGCTTGCATCAAATGCCAAAAGTTCTTAGGAAAGCAACATCTCAGATCATTTCCATTAAAGCCTATAATAGCTTCGGCACCTTTTCAGCAGTGGGGGTTGGACTTCATTGGGGAAATTCATCCTCCCTCAAGTGGTCAACACAAATGGATCCTGACTGCGACAGACTATTTCACCAAGTGGATAGAAGCTACCCCTACCAGGAGTACTTCTCACAAGGTAATTATCAGTTTCCTGGAGGATATCATAGCCAGATTTGTCTGTCCTAGAAAAATCATCACCGACAATGCTGCCTCTTTCAGGTCTGAGCCTTTGGTCAAATTCTGTGAACAGTTTGAGATTTCGTTGATCCACTCTACTCCCTATTATCCTCAAGGAAATGGATTGGCGGAGTCTTCTAATAAAAGTTTGATTAAGCTCATCAAAAAATTATTGGAAGAAAATAAAAGGGCCTGGGATTCAAAGATCAAATTCGCTCTATGGGCTGACCGGGTGACGACAAAGAAGTCTCTGGGCATCTCACCTTTCCAACTTGTTTATGGGACAAAGATTGTTTTTCCTACCCAGCTCGCTCTATCTGTAGAAAAATTTCTCCAGGACCTTGAAGGAGAGCCCGACCATATGACTAGAAGGATTCATCAGATGGTGGAAGTACAGCAGATTAGGGAACAGGCCATGAATAGGGCCTACCATCATCAGTAGAAGATCAAGCAAACCTTTGACAGAAAGAGCAAAAAGAAATTTTTTGAGCTGGGTGATTTGGTGCTCAAATGGGATGCACCCAGGCAGGATAGGGGAAAACACAGTAAGTTTGATGTCCTCTGGTTTGGGCCTCTCAAGATCTCTAAGGTATTTTCAAACAACACCTACAGGTTGCAGGATTTGGAAGGCAAAGAAGTTTTTGATGGCCCAGTGAATGGGCATTTCTTAAAAAAATGTTTTTTGTAAGCCGCAGGCGGCTTCTTTTGTTTTGTAAATATTGTTTTCTGTTTTGTGTTTTCAGCTTATTAAATGACTCCATAGCCCAACAGCGAGGCACTGAATCTGCAAAAATAGTCCTTAGAGCATCGCAGGGATGACTCTATCCCCCATGGAGCCTAATGTTAGCGACATTTCTTGTCCTAGGCACAAGAGTGTTCGGGTCTGCAAGATGCACGAGAAGCGCCCGAGAGCAGCATGGAAAAATCTTGTTTTAAGGCTTCCAAGCACGTAAGAGGGGGAAGTTATGTTGTCGATGGTCCAGATTCATCCATAAGGGCAGATCAACGGTCATCGGGATATCAGGGATACCAATTTAACCGATATATAGTGTCAGAGAAAGCGCCTATTTTTTAGGGCTAAATCTGGGTCATCCGATCCAGCGACACATAGTGCAAGATCTAGTCGGCATATCGGCACTCGGGAGTTCGAAGGGTGAAAGTCTCTCGTCTTCTCACATCTCAAAACCCCAAACCCCGGAGTGTCAAAAAGCGCCCAGAGTCGGGCCCACAGCATTGCAAAGTAGTCTCAGTCGTTTATCCAAAGGGGACACCTGGTGCACGATTAGGCTCCTCGCATTTTCGTCTATCGCGGTTCCAAGGCGCAGAAACAGCTCCATCAGATTCCCAATGTCCAAGGTGCAGGGAGCGTCCAGGAGTCGGGCCCACGACATCACCGAGTAAGTTTAGGACCGTCGAATTTGGGAGAGACGCGCAGTGCCCGATTGAGCCATCTCGGCATTTCGCTCATCGCAGCTGTGAATAAGCAAGGATTAACTCCTTCAATTCGCGAACACCGAAAGCGCTTTGGGAATAGACTCAGGGTCATAGCCTGTGGTCGCTTGGGAAAGGAAGGAGCTGTGCAAAGAGGGGGGAAAAGGCATCGAGTCTAGTCACCAAAGGGATCACCGTGATCTCCATGCGCCATCTGATTCAACATTGATCCTGGTTTTTCGCCTGGAGTAAATGAAGATGAGAAGAGGTGGTTGAAACCTCTTCTCAGGCATTAAGTGTAAAGTATGGATAATCTGGCAAGCGGTCTGCTCGAGAGGGTCCTGTGTACCCATTTTTATGAAGAAGCCATGCCGAGTCCTCGACCAGCCAGAGGAGGTCTGCACACGCTATCTTGGCACTTAATGGCTCAGCTACTCCCCTTGCAGGAGCCATGCGCAGTTAAGGGGGCATCTGACAAAGAATACCCACCCGAATTTGGCTGAAGGGACACCAAGCCTTAGATGACTGAGTCCGCCGATGTTGGGCGATTTTCTCTAAGTATATAAACTCAGTCTTTGTATTTTGTAAAGCATCGATGGTTGAGCAAGGCTCCCGGTTGTAAACCTTAATGAAGCACTGTTATTCTGGTTATGCATGGACTCTTGAGACTTCTTGTCTTATGAATGTCAATTTCTTTCACGTCTTTGTTTACATTGCGTTAGAACGACTCAAAATTGGAGAATCCAGTCGAGTTGTAACTGTTATAAGATGATGTAGATTGGATCATTGTAACAGTTGCATTGTTTCTAATCTATCCTTGTGATTTTCTTAAGCGTTGAACAACTTGGAATTGGAGAATCCAGTCAAGTTCACCCTTTCAGTTTCTTGAATCCCTGAACCAGAGGATCTCACATTCAGAGTTTTTCTTCTACAAATTACTGAAAGGCCCGTTGCCTAAGGTAGTTTGTCCACTTCTCTCTTCAAGTCTTCAACCTACTCATTTTCAAATCACCTCACTGACTGAAGTTATATCAAGACCTCCTTTGTTTCTCCCATGCCGAATCTAGTCCCTGAGTTAGAGTGATATCTTCTCGAGTCTCTACCCATTTGATCACCCCTTAAAAACTATCGTGACATAAAACTAATGGGCGTCGGGCTCTACTCCTGCTGCAATCCAGGAGTGACTTCCATCGCCAACACACTCTATAAGCTACCTCTTCATGCATTCTAGTAAAGTAGCACTCCAGTCAAAAACTTGTGCATTTAAGCATCGAACCGCACAATTCATGTGCGCACGGGAAGCCTGATGCAAAGTTGTGGATCCTATAATCCGCCCAATAAGAAAAACTATCACTTTTAGTGATAAGTCTGAGATTTTTCTTATTGGCACCTAAGTGCCCATCTTATCTGTACCGTCTTCACAATGAATTCCAATCAACTCCACTATATTGTGTGGCCCTGAGGGAAAAGTTCAAAAATTGACTGTTTCCCCTCTCCTTGAGAGGCCAGTCAGAAAGTAAATATCCTCAGACCTTGGAGTCAACAATTGTCCCTTAAGCATAAAGGCCTCTGTGTCAGGATTCCATTAATCAACTAAGGCGTTCAACAGCCTAGGTTGTGCTCGCATGAAAGGAAACTAGAAAAACTTTAACAAACCACATTGCACCAGTGTGGCAGTAGCAGCAGGGTCCTCACCAACCAAAAAATCAATATCCTCATGCTCCCTCTCCCTCCAGTGAACATACATCCTGATGTTAAGAAGTCCAGGGGGGATTATTCCTTGCATTCCTTATTTTTTCCACATCTTAGAGGGTACACGCGGGTCGTAATGCACACAGTCGTGTGTGCACGTGTGCAGTCTTTCCTCTTCACACGTGCACACGCGTGTTGTCCTAAGACATCCCATGTATACGTAGGGCCGACCTTTTTAAGGTCGACGCCCCCTCAAAAACCAAAATAAAATGCATAAAGGAAGAATGGAAATGAAAGGGGGGTTAGTATGTACTTACTTGGTCCAAGCGGAAGTTCGTTTTGTCCACTGAAGCTCCTGGAATCAATTCTTTTTACAAAGGGTTTTTTGTGGCTTTTAGTCAATTTCTCAAATTGCGATAGTAATAATGAGTTGCCAACTTCTATTTATAGACCCTTTTTGGCCACTTTTGTCAATTTTTGGACCCTTTTGTCTTTTTTTTTCTAAATTTAAAATTATTTAGTATGGTTCATGAGTTTTTTATGGATTGTTACGATAATTGTTACTTTGGGTATTAGGGAACTTTTTGGAGATTTGGGTCTTTTTTAAAGGTCCTTTGGTAAAAAGTTGTTTTTTCAAACTTGTTGCATTTAAGTTAGGATTCCACATCTACTTTCTACATCTTGTTGTCTTTATCACTATGCCATAAAATCAATCCCACTAATTGATCTAAAAATGAAGAAGACTTGAAAAACTTGAATAATTATTGCAAGTGAAATGTTATGTGTTTAAAGCAACAGGATCAATTTGCAACACATAAATTAAGGATTACTTATGCAAAATACACATAGACAGCAGCATAAACATTGAACATAAACACATGTGTACAGCAATTGATAAAGGAGTTCACCCCTCTTATGGGCTACATCTCCTGGTCCAGCGTCCAATGGATCATTATTATTAATTGCTCAAAAAGTGCTCAAAAACATGTCTTACAATGCTCAAACTGACAAACTGACTGCTTCAATGGCTTCCCAGCGTCCCAAAACCCCTGTCTGGGCTCTTTCGGCACCTCAATCGGTCGAAAAATGAAGAAGTTAGGCCTCCTGGAAGTCTCCCTCTTCAAGCTTGTTGTCTCTGGTTCTACAATTCGCACCCCCCTTGAGTGAACCTGACTCACACGCTCTTTTAAGCGTAAAAACCCAGCATCGGGTGCAACTGCGCCAACGGTGCAAACCGTAGGACGGTTAAGGCGCCTCCAGCCCCTAACCGCCTCGGCACCTGGCCATATGGCCATACGACCTCACGCGTTGGCAAAACGGTGGTTAAACCGTTTGAAACCGTGTCAACCGACTCCCGCGCGCCAACATTTAACACATGGGTCTTGGTTTCAAACCCCGTGGAAATTATTAACACACGGTTATATAATATACAATGCAATGTATTGCAATACATTGCAATACAATGCAATGCAATGTAATGTAATGTAATGTAATGTAATACAACGCGCGTGCGCCAATGGTCGGGCCATAATATATGTGGGTCATATGTTAAACAATGTGTCCACGGGTCGGGGCTATGCCCCAGCCCGCCCCCCTTTCCGTTTGGTATCACATTCAAACTTAAATATATGTTTTATGGCATAGCTAACAAGGAACAATCGCGGGAAAGTTGGTTAGCGGAAGCTTTGTAAGATTTGTGCTATGGGAGGTCCAGGGGTCAAACCCCGTGGACTCCCAATACAATTTTTACATATGAAACAATGACCAAAGAATGAGCGACACGTGGTGCCCTCGGGTTGGGCCACGTGTCCTCATACTATTCGCCCAAAACGGACACGTGTCAACATGCTACTCGTCAACATCAACCAATGAAAATGTGCCACGTCACCCACCTGCCACGTCACCGTACGGATGGTACGGCCCTGCCACATCACCGTACGGACTATACGGACAGGTATAGTCAACATCCAAAAATTTTGCCTGTTTGGTTTGGCGGACAGATCGCGATATCTTCTCCATACGGACTCCGTTTGAGAAACTAAATATATCACCGGAATCAGGAAGACGAGATGGACACAATGGCATTGTTTTCGTTGCATTCCGAGCACTTTGAAAATTGAGCAAAATTTGATCCCCTGATCACACCTCCCCATTGGGAAGCTTTTGGACCTCCAAAAGACTATCTCAGTCTATGTGAAGATGAGGGTATAGTTCCCTCACCCTGCCAACCTCAATCCACTTGGCCTTGCTTGGATTCGTCCCTTTAAGACCAACTCGCAAATATTCCACATTTCCTCGCTTCGAAGTTCGCATTCTTCTGTCAAGTATGGTGTCTTCCTGCAGTTTTGTTAGATACTCTGGAGAAAAATCATCTATGGAAGGAATCTGAACATGCTCTCCTTGATCATCAATCAATGGAGGTTCATACA
>ML828858.1:38085-97005 GCA_009831015.1 Picea engelmannii
TGTGTTAAGTTATTGAATGCATGTGTGTCTTTATTATCTTTCAGTGGATATTGATATAATGAATGAATGAGTTAGTATATTGATGTGTATATCATGATAACAATATTCTACGTTAATAAATTATAGTAGCACTCTTAATCCACAGTTATCAAATCCCTCACTCAATCGTAGGTTGTAAAAACATGAGTATTGCAGCCACCCATTAAGACTATCTCGAGTGAGACGACGTAGTGTACTTTGTGCATTGTGTTTCCTTTTGGTTTACCAGGAGGGTCGATAATTTTAGAGGCTTCGTTGGAAACCCGAACAGACATGAACACTAGGTCAATACACTCAAAAAGGATATAAGATAAGAAATCAACCAACACCATGAACAATTAACACATCAGCAAAGAAAGAGTTGTTAAGAGAACCAATGACTAACAGTCAAAGGAATCTAGGAGATCATAATAGAAGTGAGGGTACAAGTGGAAGTACCAGCAACAGTGTAGGTAGTGGTACAAGTGGAAGTACCAGTAGCAATACCAGTGGGAGTTCAAGTCCGAACGACAATACACAGATAGTAGTACCGCATGGAGCAGGTACAACACATTCTACAATGACAGGTGTAGATCCAATGATAAGATTACCATAGTTCCATGGGGATGGATCAGAAGACCCAAGAAGCACCTATTAGTGTGTGAGAGAATATGGGAAGTGAAAAGAGTCATTGATGAGGCAGAAAAAGTAGCACAACTAGAAATAACGTTTAGAAACTGTGCGTTGGTTTGGTACATGAATCTAGCAGTAAACAATCCACAAGGTGCATCAAGAACATTAGCAGAGATCAAGAAGGCACTGATCACGGAGTTTCAGAGGCTGAAATTAGAGAATCAATTTATGAATGAGATGATTGAGGTTAGACAGAAACCAGGAGAGTTTATATGGGACATCGATCAGAAGTTCAAGACATTGAAAGGTAAACTGAAGTGTCCCATTTTTGACATGCAACACAGACAATTGTTTATAAATTCTCTGTAACCACATTTCAAATATCCATTGAGACACCAGAAATTTCAAACCTAGGTAGAGGCACTGAAAGTAGTGATGCAGTTAGAGGATAATCAACATAATCATACATATCCATATATATAGGAGTTGAAGGAAGAACTGAAGAACTCGACAGTGCAATTAAACCAGAATAAAAGTAGGGAGAAAAGAGAAGTAGTGTGGTGTCCTCTGTGTAGATCAGAGGGACATCACAAGAATGAGTGTCTGAAATTTGTTCAGTACCTGGGATTAGGGCTACCAAATCCATTACCTACATGAGGGCCTTGGTGTGAAATACACAATACACATGGACATGATCTTTATCATTTCCCTATGAGTTAGAAGTACAAGACAAAACCGAAGAGTACTTTCTATAACTTTTGTAAGTCGGTGGGACATGAAGAAAAAAATTGTAGAACCCTAAATTTAATGAAGGACATAACCTCATATGCATACAAGATGCAGGCTACGTTAATGACAAGACATATTGCACTATAGTTTGGTAATGCGTAGCAATTTCAAGCAGTGCCATAGTTTCATCAATGCCCGCAGTATAATCAGACACCACGATATCATCAACATAACATGGATCCATAGGGGAACAGAGGAGGATTCAGAGATGGAGGAAGAGGGGGAATGGGCAAAGGAAGAGGGCCTAGTATCTTCCATAATTGTCAGCAGCAAGGACACTATACCAGAGATTGTCTTCAACCAACAACAACATGTATGTATTGTCACGCAACAGATAACGCGACAACCAAAGTTAATGACGAAGATCCAGGGGAAGACGAATCGAAATAACTAGAATGTTCAACGGATTACTGTAGAAATAAGGGATCCCAAGAGGAACATCAATATAGTGACTAGAGAAGGAGCAAAGACAGGAGCAGATGCACATGATCAGAAGAAGGAATCTCAGTGTTGGATTAAGAAGAACACTTGGCCATAGTAGTAGTTTGATGTAAAGAAGGAAAAGGAAACTTTTAAGGAAGAAAAGAAGGAGTTCCTGAAGGATAACGTATCATCCACATCAAATACTGTGCTGAGGTATGACAATCCTATTTTTGATATGCATCAGTCTTTGGAACATACTTACAAAGGAAGGCAAACAGGGAAAGTAAGTAACTTAAAGGATTTCCTGGAATCTTACTTTAAATTACTTAACGATAAGAATGTCATGGATTTGTTTAAAAGTATGCTTGATAAATATAACATAGAGGAAGGGGTAGGAACATAACCAAAGAATATTAATCAGGTCCATAGAAAGAAAATAACTAGCAGAGAGATCAAATTGAATGCAAATATAGGAGACTTTAACATGGGAAATGTTATCCTAGACTTGGGATCAGATGTCAACATTTTTCCAAAGAAGACTTGGGAAGCAATGGGAGAACCTACACTAGGGTATTACACTATCCAATTAAAGATATAAAACTAGCACAAAGTAATTCCCATAGGTAGATTGAAGAATACAACAGTGGATCTAGATGGTGTGCGCACCACAACAGACTTTGAAGTAATGGATATGTTGGATGAGTCTATACCATTTCCAACACTATTGGGAATTGATTGGGCCTTTGAAAATCAAGCCATAATTAATTTAAAGACTAGGAAGATGATATTTGAAGTTGGGAACTTTAGGGTAGTAGCACCTTTAGATCCCTCCGATTGTGAAAGATATGTAGAACCTTTGCCTGACAATGTTCTAGAGGATTATGTGAAACAATTGTATATGACTACTGCGCGAGATGAATACTATGTGAATCCAACTGCAGATGAAGTGCTTAGTTGGAGGAAAATTGGCATCAAATATTGCATGAAGTCTCTACTAGGAGGTGTGCCAGAGTTACACACATAGTAAGATGGGTTGGGACATAAGTAAGACAATTTCCCACATTTACTGAAGAGGACAATTTAGAAAACTTCTTGACAGAGTTTGAATCAGAATCTTTGGATAGTCAAATATTATTAGTTTTGGATATATCATTGAGGGACACACCTGCACGATGGTGGGGTGCACATAAGAAGGTAGTTCGGGACTGGTATCAGTGTAAGCGACTGATGCGCATAAGATTTGGTAGGAGTCTGCAAGATAGACCCTTACAGAAGTATGATGGAAGAGGGAACCCAAGAAAACACATAGATGATTGTGTCACTAACTAGAGATTAGTACCACCAGTGGAATGGAAACATTACTTTATTCATACATTAGAAGGAATACCTAGTAATTGGTATAAGGAGCAAGAACTGTGCAGAGAAACTGCAAGTTGGGGCGCAGTGAAACAAAACTTTATTAGGACCTTTGCATTTGAAAGTGAGAATCCATGGGTGCATCTAGCATTACAGAGGATCAAAGGGAAGATATTTGAAGAGTATGGGGTAGATACAACAATAGTAGATAGATATTACAGAAAATAAACACTTGAACAATTAGTTTATTGTTATCAAGTCGCAGAGGATGAAGAAGTAGAAGAAAACCCACATGACATACAAATATTAGAAGGGGAAGGAAAAAGAGGGTTGGAAGGACCCCTGTTACAATCAGAAGAGTTTACTACACCTATGAAGATTGAAAAGGTCAATATTGGGACTGAAGAGAAGCCCAAGATATCCAACATTGAAGACTACTGGGACAATGAGACAATGGAAAAGATAATTGAACTACTGCGTGAGTATAGTGACTTATTCCCAACCACATTTTCAGAGATGAAAGGGGCAACAGGAGAAGTTGGGGAAATCAAGATACCCCTCAGACTAGAGGCAAGCCTAATTAGGCATAGACCATACATATTAAACCCCATATATAAGTATAAAGTTAAGGAAAAAATTAACAGAATTCTAGAATCAGGAATCATAGAGCCTGTGGAAGAATCAGAGTGGATTAGTCCAATGGTGGTCTAGGAAAAAACTATTGGAGGGATTAGGATGTGTGTGGATCTGAGGAAGTTAAATTATGCATGCCTGCATGATCCTTTTCCTGCTCCATTTCCAGACGAGGTTTTAGAGAATGTGGGAGGACAGGAAGTGTACTCTTTCATAGATGGATTTTCAGGTTACCATCAGATCAAAATTTCTCAGGAGGACAGGTACACAACTACATTTGCAACATAATGGGGGTCATATCAGTACACAATAATTCCATTTGGTTTAAAGAATGCACCAACAATATTTTCTAGAGTAGTAGTAGTTGCATTCAAGGATTTTATACATAAATTTTTAGAGGCTTATCTGGATGATTGGATAGTATTTAGTTTATTGAAGGACCATGTAGAAATTCTGAGGTTAATGTTAGAAATATGTAGGCAATGCCAGATCTCATTGAACATTAATAAATGTATATTCAACACACTATTTGGCATTCTACTTGGGCACATTGTATGCCAACATGGCTTGATAGTAGACTTCGCCAGGATTGGTGTTATTGTTAATTTACCACCACCAAAGTCAGTGTGCTAGTTGAGAGAAACATTGGGCCACACAGGGCACTACATGAAATTCATAAAGGGCTATGCAAAGATTACTGCGCATATGGAGAAGTTATTGAATAAAGACATCAAGTTTGAGTGGAATGATTAATGCCAAGAGAGCTTTGACATACTGAAAGAGAAGATGGTGACAACACCAATTTTTAGCTTTCTAGATTGGACAAAAGAATTTCATGTGCATGTGGATGCTTCATCCATTGCACTTGGAGTAGTTTTGGAACAACCAGGTGAAGGAGTCATGGATCACCCGATATATTTTTCTAGTAGAAAATTGTATGAGTCTGAGCAGAACTATAATACTACAAAAAGGGAAGGTATGGATATGGTATATTCCCTACATAAGTTTAGACAATATTTATTGGGTCAACATTTTAATATGTTTACAGATCATTCCGCTCTGAAGTACCTAGTTAACAAGCTAGTATTGGGGGGGAGGATATGTAGATTGTTGTTATTGTTTCAGGAATATTATTTTGAAATCATAGTAAAACCAGGGAAGATGAATGCAGGACTAGATCATCTGTCAAGAATTACTAATGGAGAGGAGCCAAAAAACTTGGAAGAAAATTTTCCCAATGCTAACTTATTTTCTGTTCAGATTGTTGATCAATATTTTGCTGATATTGTTGGATTTTTGAGAACATGAATGGCTCCCAGGGAATTTATTGTCGGACAAAAAAAATAGTTGGTAGAGCATGCTACAAACTATCATCTAATTGCGGGACATTAATAAAATTTAGGTGCAGATGGAATTCTGAGAAGATGTGTGATGGATCATGAACGCTCCATGGTGTTAGCAGAAGCACATGAAGGTATAGTTGGAGGGAACTATGCAAGAAATCCTATGGCAAAGAAGGTGTTGTGCGTAGGATTATGGTGGCCTATAGTACATAAGGATGCAAAGGAATACTGTCAGACTTGTGATGTCTGTCAGAGGGTGGGAAGACCATCTAGAAGGGATGAAATGTCACTTATGCCACAAGTAAATTTACAGGTATTTGATAAATGGGTTGTGGATTTAATTGGACCCATTAACCGACCAGCAAGGAGGTCAGGAGCCAGATACATCATCATTGTGACATAATACTTAACCAGATGGGTAGAAGCAACCCCAGTGAAGGATTGCAACACAAAAATTGTAGCACGATTTCTCTTTGAGAACGTGGTGACTAGGTTTGGATGTCCCAGAATTTTGTTAAGTGATTAGGGGACTCATTTTATTAACAATACAATCAGAGCCATGACAAAATAATTTGAGATACATCATAATAAGAGCACACCTTACCATCCCCAGGAAAATGGTACAGTAGAAGCTTTTAACAAGATTCTAGAAAATGCATTGACAAAGACTTGCAGCATGAATATGGATGATTGGGATTTGAAGGTATCAACAGTGTTATGAGCTTACAGGACTACATGTAAGAAGCTTACATGACAGACACCATTTAGACTAGTGTATGGGCAGGAAGTTGTGGTTCCCTTGGATTATTTAATACCTAATCTGCGCATTGCAACAATCACCAATATGACAGAAGATGGTGTTGCCCAGGAAAGATTGGATCAGCTGATGGAGCTAGAAGAAGACAAACTTTTAGCAGGATTTCACCAGGAGGTACATAAAGCGAAGGACAAAGCTTGGCATGATAGCCACATAAAGAAGAAAATATTTAAGGAAGGACATATAGTTCTCCTCTATGACAACAGGTATATACAACACCCGTGGAAGTTCAATGTGCACTGGTTAGGGCCTTATTAGGTGGAGGCCATCACAAATGGAGGTGTTGTGCAATTGAAAGATATTGTAGGAAATAATCTCAGAGGAATGGTGAATGGTAGTCGACTAAAGTTGTATCAAGATAGTCGAATTAACAACCTCAGGTAAAAACAGAAAGAGGAGGTATGATTATACATATTGTATATAGTAGATGTTAGAAGAAAAAGAGAAAAAATCATAAAAAGAAGAAATGTAAGAAAAAGGAAAAAAGATAGGAGAATACTGGAAGGTTTTGTATGTAATAGAATTGTTAGCATTAATAGTGTGCCACACAAAAACTAATGTTGAAGACACTGCATGCTAGAAAGTAGCTAATAGATAGAAAAGTGTAGCATGTAGGAAAAAGCAAAAAACTGAAAACTATCAGTGCGGAACAACTGTCAGTGTGTCGTCCCACTATAAAGTCGGAAAGAGGGGGAAAATGCAGTCATTTGTGTTTTTTTTTAGCTAAGGAGAAGAATGAAGAGCAAACCCTAAGCTCATGAGAGTGAGAATTCTTGACAGCAGGTTGAGATTTGTAGCACCACAGTTTGGATTTTGGTAATATGTCACCACCATGAGTTGGAGCATCGAGTAGGGCTAGTCAAAAGACGAGAAGCAGTGCTCGAGTGATGCAAATAGGGACACAAGACATGCCAATGATAGTTGGTGTGGATGAAATCCATATGTCGAAGTATGAGCCACATAACACACAGGTGGAGGAGGAAGAAAACCCATCACAGGAGGTCGAGCAGCCTGAGGAAGAGACAAAAAGGACAGAGCCTGACATGTCGAGAGGAAAAGGGACACAACATGAAGAGCAGGCCATGGGTTCACCACAAAAAAACCTAGAGCCGAAAGAAGAACAAGAAATAGAGCAAGAGGGCGTACTGGAGGTCGGGGCGTCGTCCCCACGAGGGAAAAAGAAAGCTCGAGTTGAAAGCAGTGTGCAAGGGATACCACGTGCATAGGCAACGGTTCCAATTGTAATGCCAAAAATATTGGATGGAGTGAAAGTGGACGATGAAATGATAGGAGGTGTGAACACTATGAAATACCGAGACCACGACGTAGCAGACACCATCAAATTCCCAGATTTGTCGCAAAACAACTACATGGAAAGTAGACGAGAGGACCCATCACGTGCGTCATTGTTAGAACCTATGCAGTGGATCCTGTGGCTCTATAACATAGGGATAATGAATTTACTATACATACCACACTTTGGGCATGGTAAACATATCAACGGATGTGTGAAATAGCTCCTAGCAAGGGTGCATGGAGGTGTTTTATGGATGGATAGGCTATTGCCTATAAATGTGGACTTGATAGCTAAAACTATTGGGCTACCCACAGAAGGGGAGAAGCTAGAACAATATCTGGAGGATAAAACTAAGGCAAAGGCCATTTCGGATGAAATTAAGGCGAAATATGGAACAGATAAAGGAAATAGGGGATCAAGATCAGTGACATAAATGATCTAGCAACAAGGTTCTCCACAAGGTTACTAGGATGTAAACTAATGCAAAAATGAAGGAAGGAAGAAGTACCAGCAGGAGTGGTAGCGGCTGCAGCGCAGTGCGCAAAGTGGAGCTCGATGAGTTGGGCCCCTTATTTGCTTAATTCTTTCCTAGAAGACCATAAGGATACACAGTATTGGGGCTCTGAGTTTCACTACTCATGGTTTCTCATCCTCATTGCACTCATAGGTTGGAAATAACCGATGTATAGTATGTTCCTTCACATATTAGGAAAGTGTGGTGTATCCCAGTACACTTCCTTAAGGAGCACAACAAACCCGAAGACGAAGAAGGTGAACAACAACGTATTTTCTCTATACCTTTCAGAGATCCAGAACCACTTAGCCAATAGGTGGAGGATTTCACTTGATATAGTCCAAAAGTTTGGATAGATTGCCAATTTTTAGGCCATGCACCACATTATGTGGTTGTAGGTGAAGAAGGATCCAGGAAAGGAGTTGCTACAATTGAGCTACTGCGTGACAACGTGGGATATACAAATGGAGGTCTAGGAGTGGCCCAATGAATGGAAGGTGCCAGTAATTCCAAAGACAGTGTCAAGAGTACAGACTCAAATGCAGGACAAAACAATCCCCGCACAACAGACAAGTCGAAATGGTGCCAGCAAGAAGAAGAAGACAACACAAGGCCAAGAGAGGGGAAGAAACCCACCTAAAAATAAATGAATGACGCAGAAGAAACCACAGGGTGGTCCCACACAAGATCCACCGTGCATAGAGTAGACATCTATAGTAACAAGAGAACAAGTGTGCCCAACATAAGTAAGGACAAAGACACAGGATATACCGGTGGAAGAAGAAGTTGGACAGGAAACAAGGATGGATATAGACATGATAGAGACATTTGAGCCAACAGATTCCCAAAATAAGAGAGCAGGGGAGAAAACAAGTGGCTCAAGGAAGAAGGTGAAGGCCCATAGGACACCACCTCATACATCACTGACATCAAATGATGTTGAATTAGTAGCCACAACTATTGAAGATTGGATAGAGGCTTGGGAGAATGTCGAGAAGCATAGGGATTCAACCATTTAGCAGGTGCAGGAGGTAAAAACTACGCTAGAACAATTGAATATTAGGACAAAGCAGCGACATAAATACACACCAACAAAGGCTATGGAAGGAATGCCAGTAGGAGAAAAAGTATAGATCATCGCGTAGGGGAGTGAAAACTCCATGATAACACCAGATATGTTGTACATAGACGAGGAGACGACACAAAATCCTCTAAAGGAGATAGAGACATTGGACTTGGCATTGCCCAAGATTCCGATGAAGGCATTGTATAAATTGCAAATCAGTGTCACATAGGAAATCCGTTCTAGAGCAAGTTCGAATGCGACAAAATTATATACAATGCATGAGGATAACATCACACTGAAGAAGCAATTAGCGTAGAAGAAGTTAGAAGATATGGAGAAACACATTGGCGCAATATTTCAGACCATCCCGAACAACGTAGTATCAGAGGAATTATCATCAAAGGAGAAGATGAATAAGATAGCTCAGGCATTGGAGCACTACAAGATCCAAATAAAGGATTTGGAGGAGTGCGTCGTACCCACTACTCCTCCAGAAGTAAGAGCGCAATGAGAGAAAGACACAACATAATTCATGGAAAATACAGCGCAGGCTATACAAAAGATGACAAAGTTGTTGGAGAAAAGTGGCCAATTGTGGACACAAGTACAAGAGGATGGAAGCTTACAAAAGCTACAAGAAAAGGAGGATAGGGTCCACATGTAAATGGAAGATTTGAAACAGAGACAGAAGACAATGTCATTGCTAGAAAATATTAAGAAAGATGCAGAAATTAAGAGTCTGCAGTCAAAAGAAAAGGTAGTGTTGGCATAAAATATTGCAAGACAGGCTCAATTGGAGCCTCTACAGGAAAAGGCTGAACAACTGGTCATGGTTATCGACGGATAAAAATCAAGTGTGGAGTAGATAGGATTGGAGGGAGGAGAAATATTGAAACCTCCAGTCACTGCGTAGATGGTAGAAGCCATGGCAGAGAAGAGAAACTAGGCTCAGGAGCAATGCTAGCAAGAAGCATAGATGTATGAAGCACTTACACAGGAAGTGAAAGATGCATGATTCAGTGAGTGACTCGGGATGAGTCATGATGTCAGTCTTGGGGGCTTGTTGGCGCAGACCAATTTTGGGAGAAAATCAAGGAAGTTTTGAAGGAATCAAAGAAGAAATTGGAAAAGATAAGGCAACGCCAGAAAAGGGGGAGCCCGTTTAAAACAGAGGAAAACCAACGCTGAGGAAAAGCAGTTACAAAGTGGACAAACTGTTGTGGAGCAGCTGAAAAGTAGAAAAACCTAATCCTTTTAGGGTTAGGGTTTTTTTAAGGGATTTGTCCCATTTTTTTGTATAAGTAGAATGTATTAGGACTGTGAAAAGGGTTGGTTGGATGGTTGGTTATGGATTTGGTTATAAGTTCTCATTTTTTGTGAGGACTATTGTGATCTGTGGAGATCAATTGTAATGGAGGAAGAAATGTATAGTGCACAACACTGGATTTTGCATGAAGATTAATAAAGAGATAAAGCGACTCATGTTTGTGGGTGTAGCCCTAGGAGGGGGTGAACCATGATATATCTAGGTTATGTGTAATGGTCTGTAGTAATTTAGATTATATTTTCTTTAATGAGTTTATGTTGAACATGTTAAAATAATAAAGTAAATAATATTGCGCATTAGGAATAACTGATGGAATCTGGAGAACAACACTAAAGGATGAATGCCATAGTTAGTATTAAGATTTGAATCTTATGTTGCAGTAGATGAATACATATCATTGAGTATATGCCATTTTAATGGTTAATGAAGTTCTATTAGAATAGTGGTGTCACAGGTTGGAACTAGATCCAGCTAGGGTAGCATAATGAATGGGTATTCGAGGGCTAGCAGTTGAGTAGATATAATTCCCTTGAGAGAGAAGCACATCCCATCCCATGGTTGCAGAAATTTGAGTCCTGCGGCCACCCATTGAAGCCATCTCGGGTGAGACTACGCAGTGCACCCTGTGTGTTGTGTTTCCTTCTGGTATCCAGAAAGGCCGATGGTAGAAGGGAAGTTGGTAATCTTGTAGTAGAACCTCGATCGGCCCTTAAGTAGCCAACATGCTCTTCCATTTCCTTCAAACAAATTGGCCCAACAATAGCTTTGTCTGCTAGATTTTCCCAAATCACTGGTGTGTTACACTTTCTTCCATACAATGCTTCGAACAACCTCATTTTTAATGAGGCATGATATCCATTGTTGTATGTAAATTCCACTCAATGGATATAATCTTCCTACTTTGATGGTTGATCCATCACATACATTCGAAGCATGTCCTCAATTATTTTGTTAGTCCTCTTTGTTTTCTTGTTTGAATATGGATGATACATTGTACTAAGATTTATATTTGTCCCAAATCCCTTGAACAAACCTTTCCATAAATTTTAAGCAAACTTTGGATCTTTATTTCAAACTCTTTCCCTAGGAACTCCACGTAGCCTAACAACTTCTTTCATATAAATCTTTGCAAAATTTGTTGCCTTGTGTGTTGTCTTCACTGGAATAAAATGTGTTGCCTTAGTTAATTTATCCACCACCACTTCCATTTTGGAATGGGCAATGGCTGCGACAACCCTATTGGATGCCTATGCGCAGTCTTCACTTTATGTCATTCTAGACTTCTGACTATGCAATTAGCCACTTATTTCTTCATTCCTGGCCAAAAATATTGGCTTCTCACAACTGCAATTGTCTTTTGATATCCTGGCTACCCAACATATGACACATTATGCATTTCTTTCAACACTTTGTTTTTCATCTCACTGGAATTCATCACATACACTTTGCCTTTGTACATGAGAATTTCATTCTCTTTCAGCTCATAAAAAATATTTTTTTGCTAAAAATTACCTTGTTGTAATGTTTCTTTTATTTTTACATATTGTTGATCTGAATTTGTTGCTTCAATAATTTGATCTTTCAGATAATTCCTATACATGTTGATGGTTGCAATATGCACTTCATGAGCTCTCATGCTCAGCGCATCAACCACTTGATTTTCCTTGCCCTTTATATGTTTAATTTCAAGGTCATACTCACTTAGAAGTTCTAGACATCTAGTTTGTCTAGCATGTAAGGTTGGATTTCCAAACAAATTCTTCAGACCATAGTGGCATGTCCTTATCTTGAATTTATTCCCCATAAGGTAGTGTCTCCACATTTTTAATGCATCTACAATTGTTGCTAACGCCAAATCATGTGTAGCATAATTCCTTTCATGATAATTTAATTTTTTGGACTCATATCATACCACGTGATCTTTTTTACTGAGGAATACATTGAACCCTTGAATGCATTAGTGCACACAACAAAATCTTCATCCATATCTGCAATCTTCAAGATTGGTGCACTTGTCAAGATGTCTTTTAGCTACATAAATCTTTCTTCACACTCATAAGTTCATTCTAACTTCACTCCCTTCTTTTGCAAACAAGTGATTGGGATTGCAATCTTTGAAAATCCTTTTATGAATCTTTGGTAATAAATGGAAAGACCTATGAATGTTTTGACCTCTTTTACATTTCTTGGCATTTTCCATCCTTTAATGGCCTCTATATTCCTAGGATCATCTATTATCCCCTTTCCTGAAATGATATGCCCCCCTCTATATTCTTAGGATCATCTGTTATCCCCTTTTCTGAAATGATATGCCCCAAGTAGTGAATATTGTTTTGATAAAAGACGCACTTACTTAGCTTAGTATACAATTTATGTTCTCTTAAAACTTGCAACACAATTCTTAAATGTTACTCATATTCCTCTTATGAATGAGTGTAGATGAGTATATCATCTAAGAACACAAGTACAAACTTGTCTAGGCACTCCTTGAACACTACATTCATCAAACAAATAAAAACAGTTGGGGTAGTTGATAGTACAAATGGTACTACCATGAATTCATAATGTATGTATCTTGTCCTAAATGTGGTCTTGTTTATGTATTATTCCTTAATCCTCACTTGATGATAGCCTAATCTCAATTCAATCTTGGAAAATATTCTTACACCTTTCATTTGATCAAACAAATCATCAATTATTGGCAAAGGATATTTGTTCTTTATTGTGACTTTGTTTAGTTGTTTGAAATCAATACACAACCTTAAGGTTCCATATTTCTTCTTCACAAAAAGAAATGGGGCTCCCCAAGGTGACACACTTCAACATATATACCCCTTCTTTGACAATTCTTCAAGTTGCATCTGCAACTCTTTCAACTCTTGTGTGCCCATTCTATAAGGTGTCTTGGACATTACAATAGCTCCTGGTACCAAATCAATAGAGAAATCAATGTCTCTCTTCGGTGGAAATCCTAGGATTTCTGCAAAAACATCTTCAAAGTCCCTTAAGACCGAATGGTCTTCAATTATTGCCACTTTATCTTTGGATTCCTCTTCCATATGGGTTGCAAAAATATGACATCCCTTCCTGAAACTCTTTTTCAGCTGCATAGATGAAATCTCTCTAACAACTATAGATCTTGGAATGCATTGAACCTTTCCTTCTTTCCATCCTCATCAAGACATGCGATTGTCTTTTGGTAACTGTCTAGGACAACATGGTGTTTTTCCAACCAATCCATGCCAATCAAACAATCATATGAACCCAATGGTATGATGTTTACATCTACATTTGTATTGAGCCCATTCATGTCTATCGAACAATCTTTAACAAACTCATTAATTTTCCTCTTATCCCCCGTGGCTAACTGAACTAACCAATATTTCTTATACTTACTCCTTTGCAAGTGAGATATTTCAACAAGGTTAGTATTTATGTAACTGTGGTTAGCTTCAAAATCAATTAAAATTTCCATGGGATGATTATCAATCTTACCTTCCACTTCAACCATTGGAGGTTGATATTTTGCTTGCTTGTTGTCCAAGGATGCATAAATCCTTGGCATGTTTCCTCCCATGTCTTCCACGTTTTTAGCCTCTTGAATGTTGTGGACAATCCTCATTCTTTCTCCTTTATGAGGGAAATCCCTATATAAGTGATTTCCCTCACATCTCCAACATTGTATAGGTTGTTTCCTTAGCCTTTTCCCAAATGAATATGCAGTCTTGTGTTCATTTTGGGTTGATTGACATTGATTATTTTCTTAGGTGTTGTTCTTGAAAAAGGGTGGCTTAAAACCCTTCTTCCTTTGATCCTTTTAACCCTTCATCTTGTCATTCCAAGACTTTTGGAAAATTGTCCTTCCTCTGCTTTTCTCATAAATATGCCTTACTCTCCTTATGGATTTCTCCAAAGTTTTGGGGTTATCATATTGAATCTTATCACTATACAAGGATGGTAGCCCACTTAGAAACCTTTGGATTATTACCTTCTCATATTCTATGAATTCAACATACTTCAACAATTCAAAGAACCTCTTCTCGTATTCATCCATTTTCATGCTTCCCAACTTGAGATCAAAGAACTCTTTCATATTTCTTTCATAGTAATGATCGAACAAATATTTCTCTTGGAAATATCCTTTGAACTGCTCCATGAGATCCTCTTATCATCTAGGTTATTGGCTTGCTTAAGTCAATCCCACCACATGGTTTCCTTTCCTAGCAAGTGGTAGGTGTCGATTCTAGCTTCTACCTGGGAAGGGTAATTATGCAACTGGAAATATTTCTTCATTTCCAATAGCCAGGCCTTGACCTCTTCTCCCTTCCTCTGCTCATCATTGAAATTTGGTGGCTTGATCTTCCTAACCTCACCTTGCAATATGTTTTCCTCAAGCCTTCTCCTTTGCCTCATGATAGGAGACACACTTGGGCTACTCCCTGGCCCTGAGCTTGCATGAGTTCTTATGGTGGATTACTTTGGAGAATGATGGCGCATGCTCATGCTTCTTGATTTCCTATAATTTCCATGATCATCCCTTTTGCTATGGGATCTAGTTGTTGACACTTTTATAGCATTAGTTGCTTGCTTTATGCCAGAGTCCTCGTTGACTTACTTGTGAAACATATTTAAGATATGAAGTATCTCTTCCCGAGCCTTAATAATCCTTTCATTATCATCTCTATAGCTCTACACTTCCCTATGTAGGCTTCTCATAGTTACAGTCTCTTGCCTGTCTCTTCTTCTATTTGGATCTGTCTCGACATTTCCCATGCTAACATGCAGTACTCTGATCTATTCCTCATGGTTGTAATATCCCTCATCATCTTCCATAACTCATATCCTCATATAATAACTAAATTTACTTTCATTTACCTCTAATTCAACAATAAATGTGCATGTAATAATTATTGTTAGAACATGCATAGCATAAAACATTTCATCCATTAGAATACATGTTATTTATTCATAAATTTATGAATTACACATTACGCCAATTCAAATTATGATTCCCTTTATGAATTTCTCTTTGAAACATCTTTCCAATGGTTGTACCCATGCCTCAATCGAAGTTTTGAGCTAAAAGTTACAACATTTACATGTTGTGCTTTCCACTCTTTTTACTGTTATAGAAATATCTTTATTAATTTTTGGAAAATTTTGTTGCCCATTTCAAAATTTTGGGTTGATATATGTCTTCTAATCCCCAACACCTTTCCAACAACTATTTGTTTTGCTCAAATCCGAGCTTCGAGCTAAAAGTTATGGTCTGGAAAAGTTTAGGTTGTTTTACCCAATTTACCCATGCATGCTATAGGTGTCTTCTTTCATTCCCAACACATTTGTACATACCAAGATCCCAATTATAATTCAATGGTTGTCTTCTATGGATCATAATATTTCCATAGACTGATCTTGTGCCCCAAACATACTTCTGATCAACGTGTTATGCCCTCTGGAAGTAATCTCACGCTGAAATTTTACTCTTACTGTTTTGGCTGTAACTTTATCATATGAGCTCTGTTTTGTGAACAATTTAGCTCATTGGATAACTCTCCTCGAGCTCTTTTATATGTTATACAAATACAATTTTACATTTTAACACTCTGTTCTTGAGGGTTTTGATTGGATAAAACATCGTTTAGGCCCTCAAAATTCCCCACGAGATAATGACCTTCAAAAATATTAAAAATTTGGAAAATTTCATATAAATTTGATTGTTTTTTTGTTGTAACAACCTTTTAAATATGAGATGTTGATATCAAATCACATGGAATATGAGTCATTGATCCATTCTCCCTCTTCCATTGATGATCGACATTCTCCTTTGGGCGTGCACATAATTTTTCCCAAACTGCCGACCCAACCGTTGGTCATCAGCCCAACTCCCAGACGATCGATTTGCACACAAATCCACACCACCCGAACCGATCGTCGATTTTCAAAGTTTCCATTGGTGAATGGAACTCCTCACTAATCCATCAAACACCCGACCATTGTCCCATCAATCGTCGGTCATCCCCACCGATTGACGAAACACTTCTCTAGTTCAATCGACCCGACCGTTGGCCATCGACCACTTATGGGCTGACGTGGAAACTGTTGATGTGGAACAACATGTGGATGTTGATGTGGCATGAAACATAATCCTAAGGTGTCAACTTGGATGATTTGTCATGACACATCATCCTAAGATGTCAACTTGGATGATGTGGTACAACACATGGATGTTGACTTGCAATGACACATCATCAACCCTCTTTCCTTCATTGGTCATCGGTCGTTCTCTTGGATGAACCAAACACCTCATCGAGTTGGTAGACACCTGACCATCGACCCATCAACCATCAATGAATTTTCTTGCTTGATTTGAATCACTTCACCAAATTGATCGACGCCCAACCATCAACCCATCGACCATTGGCGATTTCCATTCGTGATTGAAAATACTTCACCAGAGATGTCTTCTAGCTGAATCAAAATATTCACCAATTCATTTGACCCAATCATCGGTCATCGACTATTTCTATAAGTGAACTTCAACACTTAGAAAATTTTCAACATTTCTTCGTTTAATCTAGATCGTCGATCTCCGATTCAAAACGATATGAACCGTTGATTCGTCAAACTTTACCCAACTCTATATGTGAACCTCGACCGTCGATCTAATCCATTTGAAAAACCCCCGAAATGAATCCTGAACATTGATCTACTCAACTTTTCAAACAACTGAAGCCTTATAAAGTTTTAAATTTATCAAGATGAATTTAGGTTGTTGATCGTGAGATCAAAAACGATCTCGGCCATCGATTTGTTCAACTGCCTGCAACTCTTCAGCATCCATTAAAACTAAAAATTCAACCATTCCAAGTCAAATTTGACTCTGTAGCTTTTCATATTGGCTCCATTGAACCTCCTAAACAGATATTACTACTTTGAACTCATACCTTACTCATGAATTTAGGGTTTTCTCTCTAATTTTTCATCATTTTCCTCCAAATTTGTCACAGACAAAAACTACAACAGTGAATTTGTCAAATTCGCACTGGTTCGAGTCCACACAAGCCCGGTGTTTGAACCAGACACTCTAATACCATAAAGTAACATCCCCCATCCCAACTGAGGGATATTACGGTGTAGAATTCTCACAAAAAAGAAATTTCTTCTAACTAATTAATTTCTTGTAGCTTTCAGCTACGAATTTAAACCAGATTTAACTATCATCTATTACCATAATTTACATGCATCTACAACATGTAAAAACAACATGAATGTATTCTAATAAACTAAATTACAGTAGCAAATAATCAATCTCATACACATATTTCATGCACAACAACTTAACATATGAAATAACTCAACAAACATATGAAACATTTATCTTTTATAAAAAATTGTGCAACCTGTTGCTTGGGACGAACATTCCACCCAACCATAGACTTTCTACTCCAAATATCAACATCAAGTCACCCTCAAGCTAAAGCTAGTAATCCACAAAAGAGGGTGGTCTCTCACTATCCACTCACAACACATAAAACTCATCCCATTGATAGTCTCGTACAACTATCCCAATTTTCCACCAGTGCTCTTCCTCTTGACCTACCTAACCCAAGGAATGTACCCCTTCACTGATCTCAGACCCTCGAGTGTCCCATTTGTTTATCATGGTCTCTATGGCATAGGTAGCTAAGAATCTCTCAATTGGGAGCTCAAGGGAACTCACTACTAGGAAAAACTACTAGTAAATAACAACAACCACTTGTTGTTACAATGAAACTCACACAAAAGTTCACTCTTTAGGCATGATAACTTGGATCTTCAGTATTCAATTCCAAAATTCTCCATATACGCTCCAACATTCTCTAGAATTCTCCCTCCATGGTTTCACCAACACCAAGCTCTCTTTTCTTCTCTCTACCTTCTGCTCATGCCCAAAAATTGATTGTGTAAAACCTGTTGTGGCTACCCATACAAATTTCCTCTCTTTGGCTTACTTTCTTGACTCACACACTTCCCCAAGATGATTTTACTCATCCCACATGTGCCCAATAACTATGGGATGTGACCACTCACACCCACCCTCTTACATGTATTCAATGATTGGATTTGGGAACACTCAATCAAAAATTGGAAGGTTCATATACCACTAACAAATTTAGGGAAATGGGTTGAATTAATATACATGGGTAATTTGTTAGAAAAACAGGACTGTGGAGCAATAAAATAAAACAAATGCGGAAACAAAACACAGAAGATACACAATACAATAGAGACACAGATTTAGGTGGTGCACCCAGTGTGGGCTATGTCCACCAGAGAAATTGCCAGGTCCTTCCTTTATTATTATCCAACAAATGAAGGGATACAACCTACAACAAACCCACTGTAACTTCCTCTTATTTCTCTCATAGTCTCCTATCTCAGAATACAATATTTACCATAATGCATAGCCACAATACATTTCCCTCATAGAAGAGGGTTGCCTTCTAGGGCAAAAAAACCCTAACATAATTTCTACCATTAGATCTGCGACCTTATAATGAATGGTCCAGATTTACAATGAAATTACAATATACTTTTACAAGGCAATTTTTCCTTCGGGGGCCCACTTGCCCCTGAACCCTGCAGAGGGGGTAACCCCCCTCTACACTCCCTGGTATGGAAGAGTGTACATTATTCTGGGGTGTAAAGTCTTCATGGGGTATAAACATGACTAAAACAAAGACCTATGAATCTGGAAGATAATCAGGCTCCACAAACAACAATCTCCCACTTGGAGACCGATCTCAACAACTTCACTGATGTTATATCTGCTGGACTATGAACCTTCTTGGACCTGGAAAATTTCTCATCTTCATCTTCATTCTTGAAGACCAACTGAAACTGAGAAGGAACTGAGTTTCTCCCTGGTTAATCCCTTTGTTAACATATTTGCAGGATTTTGGCTAGTGTGTATATTTTCCAACTTCAAATGTCCATCTTCCAAGGTGGATCGTATGAAGTGGTACCTCAACTGTATATGATTAGTCTTCCAATGGAAGGCTGAGTTCTTTGCAAGATGAATGGCACTTTCATTGTCACAATGCGACCTGCTATTCTCCTGCTTCTTTCCCAATTCTTCCATAAACCTTTCTAACCAAATCATCTCTTTACTAGCCTCTGTAGCAACAACATACTCTACCTCTGTTTTTGAAAGTGAAACAACCTTTTGTAGTTTCGAAATCCAACTTACCGTTGTTCCACCTATCGTAAAAACATACCATGTGGTGCTCCTCCTACTATATTCATCACCTGTCATATCTGAATCAACATATCCATGTAGAAAAGTGTCTGAACCTCCAAAACATAATGCATGAGTAGCAGTACCTCTCAAATACCTGAGAATCCACTTTAATACCTCCCAATGTTCTTTACCTGGATTGTTCATATACCTGCTCACAACTCCCACTGCATGTGCAATATCTGGTCTTGTGCAAACCATTGCATACATCAAGATGCCAACTATTGGTGAATAAGGGACCCTGGACATGTATTCTATCTCCTCCTATGTCTTGGGACACATTTCCTTAGTTAATTTGAAATGGATGGCTAAAGGTGTACTAACTAGTTTTTCATTCTGCATTCTAAACCTCTCCAACACCTTCTCTATGTACTCACCCCGAGACAATGCCAATTTGCAATTTTTCCTATCTCTTGTTATTCTCATACCAAGGATTTTCTTTGCAACACCCAAATCCTTCATCACAAATGAATTAGCTAATTTTTTCTTGAGCACATTTATATCCTGCATATTAGACCTTGCAACAAGCATGTCATCTACATACAATAGTAAGATAATATAGCTTCCATTTTCTAGCTTTTTGAAATAAACACAGTGATCAAAATGACATCTACTATAACCTTGTTCTGTCATAAACCTGTCAAACTTCAAATACCACTACCTTGGAGATTTCTTTAGTCCATACAAGCTCTTCTTCAACTTGCATACCAAATTCTCCTTCCCTTTGACCTCATACCCCTGTGGTTGTTGCATATAAATCTCTTCCTCCAAATCCCCATGGATAAAAGTTGTTTTAGCATCTAATTGGTCAAGATGAAAATATTCTACTGCCACAAGACTTAAAATAGTCCCAATTGAAGTCATTTTAACAACAGGAGAAAATATTTCATCAAAATCTATACCTTTCTTTTGTGCAAACCCCTTTACAACAAGTCTAGCCTTGTACTACTTTATTCTTCTATCTTCTTCCTTCAACTTGTAAACCCATTTATTCTACAATGGTTTTTTACCTTAGGCAATTGAACCAAGTCCCAAGTATGGTTATTTACCAAGGAATCCATTTCCTCTTTCATGCCTTTCTCCCACTTCTTTTTGGTGTCTACCTGCATTGCCTCTTCATAACATTCTAGCACACTAGAATCAGTCAACAATAAATAATACAATGAAGGAGAGTATCGTTCAGGGGGTATACTTAACCTGGTAGATTTTCTAACAACACTTGTAGGTGTTTAAGGTACCTGCTACTCCTGTTGTTGTACATTTTGATTTTTTGGCTCCTTTGGATTTTTTTTTTTAGTGATCTCATCAAGCACTGTGCATTCTTGTTATTCTTTTTCCTGTTTCTTTCCCTGCAACTGATCTTTGTACATGACCTTCTCATTGAATATGACATCTCTACTTCTAATGATTTTGTTATTTTCATAATCCCATAAGCGATAACCAAAATCATTAACATTGTATCCAACAAAGGTACACTTCTTGGATTTTGCCTCAAGCTTTGTTCTATTTTCTTTATCAATATGGACAAATGCTTCACAACCGAAAGTTTTCAAAAATGAATAGTTTACTTTTTTTCCTGTCCATTCCTCCTCTGGAATTCTACCATCCAAAGAGCTTGAAGGTCCTCTATTTATTATGTAAACAATAACATCTACAACATCTGCCCAGAATTGTAAGGGAAAACCAACATGCAATCTCATACTCCTTCCACGCTCCATGATTGTCCTATTCATCCTTTCTGACACACCATTTTCTTGTGGTGTTCTTGGAACTGTCTTCTCTTTACTAATCCCATGGTATGAACAATAATCATCAAAATCCTTGCTGCAATATTCACCTCCATTATCTGATCTGAGACACTTCAAACTTTTTCCTATGTCATTCTCAACCAAATCTTTGCATTTCTTAAAAGTATCAAAAACATCAGATTTTTGTCGAATGCAATAAACCCAAGTTTTTCTAGTTGCATCATCAATAAAAGTAACATAATAATGAGAGCCACCAAGATATGATACCTGAGTTGGTCCCCATACATCTGTATGCACAAGCTCTAACCTTTCATTCTTCTTTTCTTTTCTGACTCTGAGAAATATGGCACTCTTCTGTTTTCCATAAACACAATGCTCACAGAAGTCCAAATCAATTTGTTTAAGATCTGGAAACAAATTTATTTTGTGAAGTATTTGCATCCCCTTCTCACTCATGTGTCCCAACCTATGATGCCAGAGTGATGTATTCACTCCTGTAGAAGCTAAAGAGATAGAAGAGTCGGTATTACCAGTACATAAATAAAATGTACCTACATTCTCTCCTTTTGCTATCACCAATGATCCTTTGATGACCTTCCACGTCTTATTTGTAAATATGGATATACAACCTTCACTTTCAAACTACCCTGTTGAAATTATATTTTTCCTTAAATCTGGAACATGTCTTACCTCTTTCAACAACCATTGGTTTCCATCGTGTTGCTTTATTTTTACCTTTCCCATTCCAACAATTTTGCATGGTGCATCATCACCCAAATGAACCTGTCCAAAATCACCTTGAACATAATTTAGAAAATGTTTCCTATGGGGTGTGNCTGATTTCTCTCATGCTGTCCATCTCTTTGTTTCTTTGGAGCTCTGCAGTCTTTCTTCAGATGTCCTTTCTTCCCACAATTCCAACACTCTATCTTTCCAGGTCTATATTTGGATCTTCCCTTCCTAGAATTCCTGCAGTTCCCTTGGCCCTTTTCTCTATCCTTTTGTCTTCCCCTATTCTCCATGTTCAACACATTACATGATGTCTCACCTGTGATTTTTCGTTGCATTTCCTCACTAAGGATAACACCAACAACATCATCAAATTTTAAAGTATTTGAACCAGAGACAGAGTTACAACCATGACCAAGTCGTTCCAGCTTTCTGGAAATGAGCACAAGATTAGAAGAGCCCCGACTTCATCATCAAATTCCACTTTTACATAACTTAGTTTATTAGTAACCGTATTAAATTTATTTAAATGATCTGCAACAGACCCACCTTCTGACATCTTCATATTAAATAATCTCTTCATTAGAAATACCTTATTGGACGTCGAGGGTTTTTCATACAATTTATCCAACAAGTCCATCAAATCCTTAGTTGTCTTTTCTTTCGAAATATTGAAAGCTACCGACACTGCCAGGCTCATCCGTATCATTCCTAGAGCCTTTCTGTCAAGAATCTCCCATTATTCATCCTTCATGGTCATAAAATTATTTTCTACTCTTCCCAATGGTAGGAATAGATCCTTCTGATATAAATAATCTTTCATCTGCATCTTCCATAACTGGTAGTTTTGGCCGTTAATTTTTTCGACCCTAAACTTTCCATCTTCCATCATTTCTCCCACTCAAACCAGGAACCCTCCTTTACTATGAGTTACCTTTTGCTCTGATACCATTTGTTAGAAAAACAGGACCGTGGAGAAATAAAATAAAACAAATGCCGAAACAAAACACAGAAGATACACAATACAATAGAGACACAGATTTACGTGGTTCACCCAGTGTGGGCTACGTCCACCAGAGAAATTGCCAGGTCCGTCCTTTATTATTATCCAACAAATGAAGGGATACAACCTACAGTAAACCTGATGTAACTTCCTCTTCTTTATCTCATAGTCTCCTATCTCAGAATATAATATTCTCCATAATGCATAGCCACAATACATTTCCCTCATAACAAAGGGTTTCCTTCTAAGGAAAAAAAACCCTAACATAATTTATACTGTTAGATATACGACCTTATAATGACCGTTCTAGATTTACAATGAAATTACAATATACTTTAATAATACAATTTTCCCTCCAGGGGCCCGCTTGCCCCCAGACCCCGCAGAGGGGGTAACCCCCCTCTGCACTCCCCCGTATGGAAGAGTGTACATTATTCTAGGGTGTAAAGTCTTCATGGGGTATAAACACGACTAAAACAGATACCTTTGAATCTGGAATATAATCAGGCTCCACAACCAACATAATTCCCCCTTGGACCCCCTCTTAGGAATTCTCTTAGACCCTCCCCTCTCATGTGAATTAATTCATCCCCCACCTCTATCCATGTCCCCTTAGCAGCTAGCATCACATTTTATTATTAAAACATAGAAATACAATTTCCATATTACATCGCTTGGACGTAGACACATATTATATCTACATTAAGCATTAATTAAACTGGGGATTATAGTGGGGATGTTACAGAGATGGTGGTCCCGAAGGCTGGATATTATCCCCTCTCAACAACTAACTCCCACAATTATTTCCAATCCACCAACTCTCTTTTCCTTCAACCTGCACAACCTAAGGAATGAGATCCCCTTCTATACCACTTAGTCTCTTAGGCTATCTTGCCTACCTCTCTAGTCTTGAACACATATTGGATAGGAAATATCTCAATTGGGGGCTCGAGGAATCTATAGTTACAACATGAATTCACACAACAACAAATTTCTTTCTCCCTTGACAGTTTCTTGAATAGAAATTATTCCCAAGCCTACAACCTCTCTTCCCATGAAATTATATCTCCAAAACAACTACCATACACATCCTCTATGGTTTCCTTCAAGATTCAGCACTTAGAACTCCCTTATCCAAAAATATTCCTGTAAAAAAATCCTCTACTTCCTCATACAAATTTCCTTCTTGTCCCATGCTTCCTTGACTTGCACCCTTCCCAAGTTTGATTATACTCATACCCCATTCTCTCAATAACTATGGGATGTGACTTCTCACATCCACCCTCTTACATCAACTCAATTATTGGGATCTATAACACTCAACAAAATATAGAAGGTTCAAAGTAAGGGTAATTTAGAAAGATTGTTTGGGTTTAATAGACATGGGTAACTCTCCCTTTTGGACCCCTTCCCTCTATTGTGGAAACTAAGCCCCCAAGTCTTTGTCTATGTCCATCTTTAGTTGGTGCTAAATTTTATTTATTATATTCAATATACATCACTTACATATTACATTGCTTGGCCCCCGAAGATACATCATACTTACAATATACATTTACTAATTCGAGGATTAAAAATGGAGTTGTTACAGATGTGGCGGAGGAAGGTTAATGGTACCCATCAAGGTTGAAGGAGGAGTGTTTGAACATCCCCACACAAAATCTCATGTTCTCACTCTTGGATCCACCAACAAAGGACATTTTGGAGTCCGCATTGGTCCTATGGTCGGGTGTGCAATATGAAAGTCGTTCAATAGTCATGATATTTCCTTGATAATAAAATCAAAGAACCCAAAATAATGACAAGATGATAGTTGTAATCTCATAGAACCAAGTGTGCCCAAATAGCATATTATACTCTAAAGGGACATTGCCCACTTCCACGTTAACAAATATGGTTTTACCACCTAAATCGATGGAAAACGCAGTGATGATACGGTGAGGTTAGAGAATGTGTCCATTGAAGGCCTTTATCATGGTGTTAGACGGTTCTTAATTTTGAGATCTAATAAATTTCCAACATGAGATGGACACGATATAAGTGGAGGTCCCTTTGTCAGCCACCATTTGGTAGAGTGTTTTCCCATAGACCATTACTTGAATATGAAAAGAAATTTTGTGGGAGAGTCTATGCTGAGTTTGTTCCAAATCAAGCACAATCATACTAAACTCTAAGGGGTAAATCCAACTATGGTTGAAAACAATGCCTTACGTTGCATTGGGCATCTTTGTAGGACTTCAAGAGTAGACATGGTACATGGTGTTTGGGCCAAGTATTCCATAATGTTATAGTTGTGGGCAGACCATGCATTTGGATTATGAGTCATTCGTCGAAGGACATCGTTGGGTGGTAATATCATTTCCTCAAATGATAGCTTCTCTATCTGGAGAAGGCCACCGGACTGGGAAGAGGGGACTTGATCCAAATTCGCAGGACCAAACTTAGGATTTTTGTCATTGTGAGATCAAGTTTGCAAGGATATTGTCTTGTCACACATGAACACACTAGCATTTGAGGATGACCCCTCCAATTGAGGGGTACGTGCAATGCCCCCTTGTAGAGGGGTAGTATTTGTAGCAACCATTTTCTATGGCTAGGGAGGAAATGGATGGGTCAAAACAACAAGTTTCTAGGGAGATTTCTACTAGGCAAAGTGTTAGGAAATGAGAAACACTTCCACGTTAAACCTAGTAGAAGAGAGGAAGAAATATTTAATCAAGAAAGTAAATGACAAATCAAACACACATTACACAGAGATTTTACCCTGGAAACCCAAATGGTAAAACTACCATTCCTTGAGTGTCTTGCTCTCTTGTTGTATTATTCATTCAGAACAAAAGGTTACATGCCTAACCTTGGTCTACCCCTTAGACATAATCAAAATCACACCTTCTTTCTTTACACAAGAACAACCCTATAGCCAATTCAGCTTACATCTACATGACCATCATCCTCTAAAATGATTTATCTAAAGATGAACTTTTGTAGCATTACAACACACCTTAATTATAGGCTTTACAATAGGGAAATCCCTAAATAAAGGCGACCAAAAATAGTTACAGATCCACACAGAGCATTGGATACAAATCCCACAAATCTAGGGATTATGTTACAATCAACTACTAAGTCAGATTACCAATCAAATACTAGTCGACCTTAATTCGATCTTCAGTCAGTTGCCACACGACCGCTTGTTGACCTCTTGTTAGTTGACCTCTTGGACTTGTTTTTTGTTACTTTGACTTCGACTTTGCCTGATCGATCCACCTCAACCTTTGAATTTCACTGCAAAGACAATAACAACCCAACATTCTCCCACTTGTTGTCTTCTTTGTTGAAATAGGGAAATTCTTGAACTCTCATTCACAGACTTGTTGACCCAAATTTGGTCATCTATATTTTCTCGCTCTTGGATTAATAAAAAAAATGATATCGGAAGATGAAAAAATTTGAAATATTATAAGTTCGTTATGTGTTCCCCAGTCTTAGCTTCGTCACACATTTTTCAGATCGGAAATCCAAGTTCGTATGCTCAAGATATCCAGGTTTAAAGTTTAAAGTGGAAAAATGCACCTCTTTCATGTGGAATAAAGCTAATATTTTGGAAGTGCTTTTAAAAAAAAAATTGGGTTCAAGTCCCTTGATAATCTTCTTGTGTTGGGTTCAAAACCCATAAAAAATCCTCATGGCATCTATCGTGGGCACATCTTAGTCTCCTCTACTTAGTTTTTATTTGAGTTATGGCGGTCGATAAGACTCGCCATAACTCCCTCAACTCTCTCCTTCATCCACCTCACGTCCGTCCCCGACAAACTCACCTCACTTCCCAACCCTTCCTCACTCCCCACATTTACCACCCCCTCACTTCCGCTCCCTACAAAATCTCCTCTCCATTTCCTCACCCCTCTTCCCTCACATTCCCATACTTAATTTTTTTTTGAGTTATGGAAATTGGTCGGAATCGCTATAACCCAACTCACTCCCTCCCCCTCACCCCCCAACCTGCCCCCGATGCTCTCACCTCACCTCACCTTACGTCACTACCTCTCACTTTTCTTCCTACATTTCTCCCTCCCATCTTCCGCCACCTACATTTCTACCCTCCCCCCTACACTACCCTTTCCCCCTTTCCTACATTCCTGTGCCTCCCACACTTAACTCCTTTCATAAAACTTTATTATTATTATATTACTCACCTTTTAACTTTTCCCTTTTATACATTATTTTATCTAACCCACATGTAACCTTATGCCATGTGCCCAAATCTCCCTGGATGACATGGAAATATGTTTAAGCCTATGTAGGAGTTCCACATGGAAGCCAATTAATTAGAGACACATGGAAATATATTAATGGTTGGACGAAATTTAATCCAAGGGCCCAGATTTGTCCACGATTTTTGATCAATGGTGGCTAAGTCACGGTCTTGCAGAGGCCATAACTTGATCTCCGGGTGTCTGAATCGTGCAAACTTTATACCATTGGAAAATTATTTAGACGTAGAATATGACTGTATAGGTTTCAAAGGCTGGAGGTTGCTAAATTTTCCCTAGAAATGAAAATATCAGTCAACTTCATTTTTAATGGGCATGTGTGACAGCTCAATTCACGAGCTCATATCTTGAGATCCAGGCGACGGATTTGGAAAAATTTTATATCGTTGAAAATATAAGACAATGAAGATAACATATGAAATTATTTCCATGGATAAAATGTTTATTATCATTCCCATAGAATTAAAACACAGTTGTCCTCTTTTAAAGGGAAATTAATTAAATTTCAAAAATAAAAGTTTAATTAAACTTTTATTAAAAAAGGAGAGGGACCCACTTTCAATATACTTGTATTAATGATGTGAATTCATTAATGAGGAATTAATGAGACATTATTTCAAGGGAATGTTTTAAGAAGAAACTTGTACGGGAATTTCTAGAAGGTAGAAACCCTAACTACCCAAGTAGTTAGAAAATCTCTCCTTAAAAAGAGAAGAGAGGCTCCATCAAAGGTCCAACAAGGAGTATTGTAGAGAGAGAGCATCATAGTGAGCTTCTGTTGATCATATATTTCTTTTTCTTGATCAAGTCCTTCATCTAGTTATCCCACCTCTTTCACTAGAAAGGTTTAGCCGAAGCTTGATAACTCATCTTTTCTTCTTACCAGGTCTTGTTGTTCTTCTACCGCACACCATCTTCCTTCTAAGAGATTACTTCTTGTATTTATTTGCTTGATGGTCTACATGAGCCCCAATCCCAGTCTTTAAGACAAATTCATTTTAAATTTCAAAGAATATGTAACAGACTATATTTTTTAGAAATTTCAAGAGAGTTACTTTGGGAACAATCTTGATTGTGCTTTGTAACCCTGTTTTCAGAATATAAAGTATTTGAGGCTGATCTATCATTATCTTTATTCGAGCTTCCCATGTGTCCACTCTATTAAAGTTCTCTTATGCATGTGGATCATCTTGTTTTTTATTTTTTGTGATCAGAAACCTTTATCTTAAACTATGATGGATGTGAGGAAATTTTATCTATTTTTGTTGAATGTATGAAGTGTGCGGTTCCTGGTTATTTCTCAGGAACTTTATTTAAAAGAAAAACAAAACATTTTTTTCTTTGTTATTTTATATTTCTTTGATTACCATGACAAACTTCTAAAAAGTCCCACATTCTGAATATCTAGAGTCCCAAGAAAATCTGAATTAAAGAGGAGTACCACCTCTATAAAAATGTGGGCGGATTTATATCCTCGTGAGGTTGTTGTTTCGGTCCTAACGGATTCAAGCGTCAACATTTTTTTCGACAATACTGGGGAACGATTTGTTTTCAAGAGATATGATACCTTTTGGATCAGACATTATTGGAAGACTAGAAGCAGTCTGGTTGCAGTTTGAGAGAAAATTTAGAGATTGATTCAAGATGAATTGGGTTTTGGAAAACCTTGTTCAAAGAGCATTGAATGGCCTTGAAGGTTTAATATTGAAATTCTAGTCACAAATCAATTGTGACAACATTTATGGAACCACAAAACCACCAAATATTTGGGAGGATGATCTCCCTGACAACTCCATCCTCAAAACTAAAGATCTTAAAGAAATGTGCCTCGGTGATTTCACTAAAAAGATCTTTGAATTTCAAGAAGACATATATGAAGACTCCTCCGAGGAATTTTTATCATACTATCAAGAGATTTCACCTCCTCCATCAACACAATTTGTTCAAGGAATAGTGAAAGGAGAAGGTATCCAAAGAAAGAAAAGGTTTCACAGAAGCCCACTTAGTTTGCAAGAAGAAATTCACCCATTGCCAGATATTTCCATGGACAAATTTCCAACATTCTGTGGGAATGTTTCAGAATATGCAAAGAAACATTTGATTAAATTTGACAATGCTTGTGAAATTTTTAATGTGGCTCAAAATGACATTGCATGCCAGTTATTTATCTTAACTTTAAAAGAATATGCCAGTGAATGGTTTTATTCATTGTTGCTCGGAACCATCACTAGTTGGGATGTACTAGAAAACTTGTTTGTCGAAAGATATTTCTCAAGAAAAGATCCATATTCTCTTTTCTTGAAGTTGGTTGAAATCAGGATGAACAAAGAAGAAATAGTTAAAGATTTATCATTCATATTTATGAAAGTTCTTCATGATATTCCTAAAAAAATGTTTCCAGATGATGTCATTATTTTCAGCTGTTACGAAAATATTTTGCCCACAAATTTGAGATTTCTATTGAGGCAAGAAGGAAAATGCAACTAGAAATAATTAATGCAGTGAGCTCGACTCATTGAAAGATTTGTTCTTGAAACCAGTGCCAACATATTAGACCCCCCCCNGAAGAAAACTTTGAGGAAAGAAATGATTTTTTTTTTCCAGATCCCGATCTTGAAACAAAAAATGAAGACACTAATTTTTCAATCCAAGAAGAACACCATCCTCTGTATAATTCATGGGAGGTAAATTTCAACCTCTCATGTGCTCAATTTGAGAATGATGATTATAGTGAAATCAAGGATGGACATGAGGACTTGATTCAGTTTGAAAAGATTGTAGCAGAGTCTCAAATAATACAACCAAGGTACATCAAGCCACAAAAACAATGTTTACATCGGAGGGATAGAAATCATCACTTTACATCAGATTTGTATTATGTTGATTGTTTTCCTGAAGCAGAGTTTCATGAAGAAATCATTTTCCAAGCATCAAAGGAAAGACATTTGAAGCAAGAGGAATAATGGATGATACATTTTATTTCTAAAGATCATGAAGTTATTGATGAACAACAAAATATGGCATTACAGTTCCCCACAAAAGTTCACCAACAGTTCACCATTGCAAACTCACCATAGAGACATGATCATTGTACAAAGGAAGAATTCCTAAGGAATTGATGTTGAATCAGAAATCTTAGATGTTGTTTATGATAAGGAAAAAGATGAAATTATTCTCAAATTGGAAACTCCTTATCCAATCAAAAAACACAATATTCTTGAGCAAATAAAAGTTGATTTAATTGAATCATGGTTCCAAAGCATTATTGGCCAAGCGATACAATAAAATTTCAAGCACATCTTGTTCAGTATCATCACAATATACATTGGGCATGTTTTGGATCATTTGATAGTAGCCTCAACATATTTCCCTATTCAGGAGCTCATTCTACAAGTTGGTTGGATACTTGAATGGCTCCATTGGAAATTTGCCTACACCTAAGGTGCCCCTTTCTTTCAAGTAAGTTAGGGTAGGTAGATCATATATGCACATATTTTTGTTTAATGTTGCACAATAAGGCAGTCAAACTCGAAGGTAACTCCAGGAAAGAAGAAGAATTACACGTATTTGTTTTGAAGATGACTCCATAGCCCAATGGAGAAGGTAATTGGTCTTGAGATTCTGGTGTTCTCAACAACCCACAGGGGGTCACTGTCCCACATTTAGAGCTAGTTGTTGACAAAAATTTGGTCATCTATATTTTCCCGCTCTTGGATTAATAAGAAAAATGATATCGGAAGATGAAAAATTTTGAACTATTATAAGTTCGTTATGTGGTCCCCAGTCTCAGCTTCATCACACATTTTTTGGATCGAAAATCCAAGTTTGTATGCTCAAGATATCCAGGTTTAAAGTTTAAAGTGGAAAAAGGTGCCTCTTCTATGTGGAATAAAGCTATTATTTTGGAAGCGCTTTTAAATTTTTTGGGGGATCAAGTCCCTTGAAAATATTCTTGTGCTGGGTTCAAAACCCATAAAAAATCTTCATGGCATCTCTTATGGGCACAAGCCATTCTCCTCTACTTAGTTTTTATTTGAGTTATGGTGGTCGATCAGACTCCCCATAACTCCCTCACCACTCCCCTTCATCCCCCTCACGTTCGTCCCCAAAAAAATCACCTCACTTCCCAACCCTTCCCCACTCCCCACATTTCCCACCCCCTCACTTTTGCTCCCTACAAAATCTCCTCTCTATTTCCTCAGCCCTCAACCCTCATCCCTCACATTCCCATACTTAAATTATTTTTGAGTTATGGCAGTCGGTCAGACTCACCATAACCCATATAACTCTCTCCCCCTCACTTCCCAACCCGCCAACCCTCCCCCAACAGTCTCACCTCACCTCACCTCACTCTACGTCACTCCGCTTCCTACATTTTTCCCTCCCATCTCCCGCCACCTACATTTCTACCCTCCCCCTACACTACCCCTTCCCCCTTTCCCACATTCTCCTGCCTCCCACACTTAACTCCTTTCATAAAAATTTATTATTATTATATTACTCACCTTTTAACTTTTCCATTTTATACATTATTTTATTTAACCCACATGTAACCTTATGCCATGTGCCCAAATCTCCTTGGATGACATGGAAATATGTTTAAGCCTATGGAGGTTACATGTGCCCAAATCTCCTTGGATGACATGGAAATATGCTTAAGCCTATGGAGGAGTGCCACATGGAAGCCAATTAATTGGAGACACATGGCAATATATTAATGGTTGGACGAAATTTAATCCAAGGAATCAGATTTGTCCACGAATTTTGATCAATGGTGGCTAAGTCACGATCTTGCAAAGGCTATAACTTGAGCTCCGGGTGTCAGAATCACACACAATTTATACCGTTGGAAAGTTATTTAGACGTAGAAGATGATGGTATAGGTTTAAAATGCTGAAGTTTGCTAATTTTCCCCAGAAATTAAAATATCCGTTAGCTTCATTTTTAATGGGCATGTGTGACAACTCAACTTCACGAGCTCATATATTGAGATCCAGGTGAGGGATTTGGACAAATTTTATATTGTTGGAAAGATAAGACAATGAAGATCACATATGAAATCATTTCCATGGCTAAAATATTTATTATCATTCCCAGAGAATTAAAACACATTTGTCCTTTTTTAAAGGGAAATTAATTAAATTTCAAAAATAAAAGTTTAATTAAACTTTTATTAAAAAAGGAGAGGGAACCACTTTCAACATACTTGTATTAATGATGTGAATTCATTAATGAAGAATTAACAAGGCATTAATTAAAGGGTATGTTTCAAGAATAAACTTGTACGGGAATTTCTAGAAGGGAGAAACTCTAACTACCCAAGTAGTTAGAAAATCTCTCCTTAAAAAGAGAAGAGAGGCTCCATCAAAGGTCCAACCATGAGTATTATAGAGAGAGACCATCATAGTAAGTTTATGCTAATCACATATTTTTTTTTCTTTATAAATTCCTTCATCCATTTATTCCACCTCTTTCACTAGAAAGGTTTAACCAAAGACTCATAACTCCTCTTTACTTCTTACCAGGTTTTGTTGTTCTTCTACCGCCCACCATCTTCCTTCTAAGAGATTATTTCTTGTATTTATTTGCTTTATGGTCTCCGGGAGCCCCAATACCAGTCTTTAAGAAAATCACATTTTAAATTTCAAATAATATGTAATAGACTATATATTTTTTAGAAATTTCAAGAGAGCTACTTTGGGAACAATCTCGATTGTGCTTTGTAACCCTATTTTCATATTATAAAGTATTTGAGCTTGATCTATCATTATCTTTATTTGAGCTGCTCATGTGTCCACTCTGTTAAATTTCTCTTATGCATGTGGATCATCTTCTTTTTAATCTTTTGTGATCAGAAATCTTTATCTTAAACTATGATGGATGTGAGGAAATTTTATCTATTTTTGTTGAATGTATGAAGTGTGTGGTTCCTGGACATTTCTTAGGAACTTTATTTAAAAGGAAAACAAAACATTTTCTTCCTTGTTATTTTATATTTCTTTGACTACCACGACAGACTTTTGCAAAGTTCCACATTTTGAAGATCTAGAGTCCCAATAAAATCTGAATTAAAGAGGAGTACCACCGCTATAAAAACACAGGGGGATTTATATCCTCATTAGGTTCTCGTTTCGCTTCTGACAGATTCAACTGTCAACAAGACCCAAGGTAGAAATTCCCATTTCCTCTCTGCACCAAGAGAAATTCACATCATGCATAGACTTGTTCAAAGAGTGTAACACCCTGTTTCCCCCAGTCTGTAAAAATAACTATATTGGCCAAGAACAATGGAAAACTCAAAGGTATGAATGTTTGATTTGATGGACCTTTGTATAAAAGGTCAATGAATGTAAATTCTGTTATGATTATGTGTTGCAGGACTGTTAGGGAGGGGATGTGCTAAAAGAGACCACAATGGATAATAAAAGGTGGTGGAAGGGACCTGGAAGGGTTGCATTAACTTCCATAGAACCAGTACCATACTAGTTTTTACTTGCTCAAATACCAAAGAAACTCTCTGACCCTGGAATGAATTTCCCATCAGGATGGTAGGTGGGGAGGCTCCTCAAGAGTTAATGAGGGGATGGGGTGAACCTCCCATCCATAAATCTCTCAGACCTGACCACGGACGGGGGAATTTGCGCCACACACAATCTTGCAGAGAAAGGAAAGAAAGGAAGTGTGGGAAAGGCAGGGAGAAGAACACGCACGACATGGATCGCGGAAGAGAACCAAAAAACTCTGGAATCACATGGAGTTTTGAACACAGGAGAAGGAGAGTAACCTTCATCCTCGATTATTTTCTGTATCAGGAGAAGGAGAGTAACCTTCGTCCTTGACTTCCATTGAGCTAGAAGTAAGAGATTGAATATCAAAGCATCATGGTCTAGCTCGGGGGTGGCTAGTGGTAAATCCATTTAGAGTCACTAAGCCTACGGTTGGGTGGAAACGAGCACCCCTCTCAACAGTCGCATCACGCCTTATGGTTCTGATACGTGTTTTATGATTTTTATTTCAAATTGAATATCATGGATGAATGTTTATACTTATATGCCATTGTTTGTGTCTATGTGAAATAGTTAATCTCAAAGTGTGCATTCGTCCCATTAAGAATAGACCTATCTGGTTGACCCTCATAATATTCTAGGATGGCTCCTCAAGAGCACCTTTCCCTGGGAATTACCTCATAACTTTGGAACCATACCAAGCTCATACCCAGAAACCTGACTAAGATTAGGGATAACTGCCCAAGAACCATCTAAAGGTTCATGTGACCTAGGTCTGGGAACCCTATGAGAGAAGGAGTTAACTCTCGCAGATTCGGGGTCATGGAAGCTTGAAGCCTTGTAGAGGTTGAATTTTGTTACTCAAGTTCATGAAGAATAACGAGTTCAATAACCAAAAGGGAGTACCCTTTCATTTGAATAGATGAATGAACGGGATCCCTTCAGAGGGATCTAAGGTCTGTCATTACCATTGGATCTGGAAAAGAAACGCAGGTGTTAACGCCTCGACTCCTTCATTCTTCACAAGTAACGATAGGATCCGGGACCGTATATCCAAGGATATGTCGGAGCTCTATTGACCATCGATCTTAACATTTGCATAGGTAGGAGAGTGGACTCGACAAAGTCCCCAAAGTCCCGAAGTAATCAGAACCATCCATTGTCAGAGGACACGTGGTGAAAGATCAGCCTCTCACTGACTTGCTGTTGAAGGAAGTCAAAGGGGTGGAGTTCCATGAACTCATGAGACTTGAGATAGAGATTTGATTTGAACCCTTAGATCACGGAAGAAGCCATGACTGTTGATTCGAGCAAGAGGATATCGGGATTTCAGGGTTAGGCTTTAGAAGGAACGGGAGTGGATTGCATCCCAACTTCACGAAACGCGAAGTCTCGACGAGCTCGAAGAGTCATCCCCTGGCTGTGTTGAGCGGTCATATGGGCGGAGGGTTTAGGGAGGAGATACGAGAATCAGGATTTCAAAAATGGAGAGTTAGGGCTGGCTCACGTTCATTGTCCCGAGATGCGAAATCACGACGTAATCACAACCGTCTATTGGGGAGATAGCACAGGACCATAGATATGATCCTTGGAAGGGAATCGGAGGTTGGGAATTTGGGAATTCAGAAGTAGGGGTCTAGGTTGGTTCACATCCTGAAAGCACCGAAATGTGAAGCATCTCTTCGTAAGCATGCGGTCATACCTTGCGGTCGTATGGGTGAAGCTCGTGCCTTGTGCGGGTTTGTGCAGTCAGGGTTCAATAAGGTGTGCAGATTAGTTAGCAGGACCCCGGTAGGAAAATCAAAGAGTTGATTTGGCTTGGGAACAAGAATAAAATTTTATTTTATTCACACCCATCGTGGGGGTGTTACAAATTAGTATCATAGCATGGTTACAACACTTGGCCTGCTTGGGCTCATGAATGAGTCCGCAGAAACTCCATTTGAAGTACTCCTAAAAAGAGTAACCCTCTATCTTAACCCCTTTTACCAAAAGTTGAAGTTAAGAATGTTATTAAGGGAAGGAATGAAATTTCTACTGTGTGTATGGATTTGAGAAACGTGAATTTATATGTTGGTTATGAACAAATATAAAGTTAGCTAACAAAAAGTTTTTTGTCTGCACACAAGCGAACGACCAACTGCAGAAAATTACAAACATATAGAATGGTGATGCGCCATGAAGTGGGGGATGGCTCCCACAATAGAAATGAAGAATCTGACGAAAGGAGGGTTGTAGAGACCCCCCTAGATCTTTCCGATACAATGAGGAGTCTCATCGATGAATTACAAAGTTGTAAGGCTGACAAAGAGAGGTTGATAAAAGAGAAAGAGAAGAAAATGGAAATTAATGCAGTCTTGTTGCAAAGTTTATCTGACATACAAAGACAACTGCAGCAAGGAGCTGACACCAGTGACGTGGATCGATGACAGACAAAGAGGAGTCGAAGTCAACCAGAGATATGGAAACGTGTCCTTTTAAGTGGCCACACTGGGAGGAGCACCTCGAGAAAGGTCCACCCTGGAGATAGGGGATGAGCGTCAGATGATTCCTCTGGAAAGGAAACTGGTGATTCAGAGGGATCTTCTAGTAGCAGAACTAGTTCACATTCCTGAAGAAAACAGAAGAAACAAAAGCATTCCAAAAGTCATAATCTCAAAGAATTCAAGAAGGCCAAACCACCCTCTTTCGACGATGAGATAAAGAGGGGAGAGGAAGCAGAGGCCTGACTGCTTGGACTAAAGAAGTATTTCAGAGTCCATGAATTCTCAAAAAACTTTAAGGCCCGAGTAGCCACTTTTAACCTGAATGGAAAAGCTTCCATTTGGTGGGAATACCTTAAGAATGTGAAAGGGATTCACGAAGAATACCTATCTTGGGAACGGTTTGAAAAGTACTTCAGGAAGAATTATCTGTCGGAAAATTATTTCGACGAAAAGACTAAAGAATTATATGAACTCAAGCTAGGGAAAATCACCATAGAGGAATATGTCAACAGATTCCTTGATTTAATGAGGTATGTGCCCTACATAAAAGTGGAAAAGGAAAAGGTGCAATGATTCATCAGTGGGCTACCTAAGGACTATCAGAACAAGATTGAGTTTGATGAGCCGAGGACCCTAGAAGACACTATCTGAAAGGACATATATTTTTATGAATAGTTTGGGCTTCGGACAGAACCTCGCAAAGGATGGAAGAAAAAGAATAGTTCAAGATTCCAAAAGAATGGGTTTAAATCCCCAAGATTTAAAAACTATAAAAAGGATTCAAGGATGAGCTTTCTGATATGAAGTGTACACCAGCAGAATTTCCCCTCCCAGAGTGGAAATAAATCTTTTGGATCAACCCCAGGAAAGACTGATAACCAAAGAAAGAACCCTTGAAATGCTAGGGTTGTGGAGAAGAACATTTACTGAGGGACTATCTGCACCCACAACAAAATAGTAGGAGAATTTACAACATCCAAGAGGCTACCACCGTCGATGACATGGCCATGAGTATGCCGTGAATTTATGCAGCCATGGATAATAAACAAGCCGACCACGAAGCTTCAGTGGTGGTGATGGAAGGTATGATCACCAACCATCTAGTGTCTATTCTAATTGAACCTAGTTCAAATTTGAGTTATTTATCCCCTTAGGCTATTGATAAGTGTAAATTACAGCCACATAAATGTTCCAAGCCATGGTTGGTACAATTAGCCACTTGCACCAAAAGAAAGGTAGCAGAGGTTATACCAGCTTGCCAATTCACTATGGGTGAATTCCCCACCCAAGCAACCCTTAACATACTACCCCTAGGATCATATGACCTGTTGATTGGTATGGACTGGCTAACCACATATAAAGCCAGATTGGACTATTACCATAAAACCTTAGAATGTGTAAGTGAAGAAGGAAGAAGGATAACCCTTCAAGGGATCCAGAAACCTGTCTCGGTGAGACAAATATCAACCCTTCAAATGAGAAAGTATTGCAGAAGGGGATGTCCATTATATGCAACACAAGTGTTGAAATCAATTGAGGATGACAGACCAAGCCTCGAAGACCACCTCATACTAAGAGAATATAGAGATGTGTTTCCATAAGAGGTACCGGGTCTACCTCTGAGAAGGGACGTTGACTTCTCGATAGAACTTGCACCAGGAGCGGTGCCAGTGTCTAGGACACCCTACAGGATGAGTACACCTGAGCTAGTTGAGCTTAAATTACAACTAAAAGAAATGATGGACAAAGGCTATATCTGGCCCAGCGTGTCTCCATGGGGAGAACCAGTCCTGTTTGTGAAAAAGAAAGATGGTACCCTCTAAATGTGCATAGATTATAGACAAATCAATAAGGTAACCATAAAGAACAAGTACCCCTTGCCCCAGATCGATGACTTGTTTGATCAATTGGGAGGTGCTTCCATCTTCTCAAGGATTGAATTGAGATATGGACACCATCAAGTCCGAATCAAGGGTGAAGACATCCACAAAACTACCTTCAGGACGAGATATGGTCACTACAAGTTTTTGGTAGTACCATTTGGATTAACCAATGCCCCTGCCACTTTTATGTGCTTAATGAACAATGTGCTCAGCAAATTCCTAGACAAATTTGTATTGGTTTTTATTGACGATATCTTAATCTACTCCAAGAATAGAGAGGAACATGAGGAACATCTTAGACTTGTGCTTCAAGTGCTAAGAGAACATCATCTCTATGAAAAATTTAGCAAGTGTGATTTTTTCCAGAAGAAAACACATTACTTGGGCCATGTCATATCTAAAGAAGGGGTAGCAGTAGACCCTGACAATATCAGGTCTATCATGGAATGGCCTACCCCAAAGGACGTTTCAGATATCAGATCCTTTATGGGTTTAGCAGGATACTATAGGATATTTATAAAAGGATTCTCCAAGATTGGTTGTCCAATCACTTCCCTCCAGAAGAAGGGAGCTAAATTCATATGGACACAAGAATGTGAAGAAAGATTTCAATCCCTTAAATACCTTTTGACCCATGCACCCATGCTGAAGATCGTCGATCTTGAAAATGAATTCCTCGCATGCATAAATGCCTGAAAGGAAGGGATCAGAGGAGTCCTTATGCAATAAGGAAGCGTAGTCTATTATGAATCCCGAAAATTGAATGAGCACGAAGTCAACTATGTGACCCATGATTTAGAGCTGGCCGCCATAGTGCACGCCTTGAAAATGTGGAGGCATTACCTCCTGGGTAGGAAATTTGTACTTATGACAAACCACTGTGGATTGCGACACCTGTTTTACCAACCAAAACTCAATGCTAGATAAGCTAGGTGGATGGCCCTCCTTAGTGAGTTTGATTTCAAAATCAAACATATCAAAGGAAAGGAAAATAAGGTGGTCGATGCCCTTAGCAGAAGTATGAAAAAAATTCACTTGGCAACGGTGAGCACCTGCAAGACGAATGTCAAGGAAAGAGTTAGGAATGCACAAGAAATAGACACATTCTTCCAAACAATGACATCGTACCAGGAGAAAGAACCCACAGGGATAAAGTATGAAGGCTACTAGATGCTAGATGGAGGTCTGCTAACTTACAGAAACAGATTGTATATTCTAGATTGTGACGACTTGAAGAGGTTCATAATGGATGAACTACATAAAAGACCATATACTGGTCACCCAGGATACCAGAAGATGGTCACGGCCACCAAGAAACAATTATATTGGCTTGGATTGAAGAAAGACATAGTTGAGTATTTGGCCAAATGTATAGAATGCCAACAAGTTAAAGCAGAACACCGGCACCCAGCAGGATTATTACAACCTCTACCAATCTCGGAATGGAAATGGGAGACCATCTCCATGGATTTCATCACCGGATTACCAACATCGGCTAGGAAGAATGACGCCATCATGGTAGTGGTGGATAAATTGAGAAAGTCCACTCATTTTATCCCCTTCAAATCGAATTGCAAGGTAATAGACATTGCCAACATATTCATGAAGGAGATATTCAGACTACATGGCATGCCTAAGGAGATCGTGTCTGACAGAGACACAAAATTTACCTCAAACTTTGGAAATCCTTGATGGTTGGTCTGGAGACCAAATTATTGTTCAACATAGCCTATCATCTTCAAATCGATGGACAGACAGAAAGAGTGAACCAAATATTAGAAGACATGATAAGGATGCATGTAATGCATCAACCTAAAAAGTGGGAAGATTACCTGCCACTAGTGGAATTTTCCTACAACAACGGCTACCAAGAATCATTGAAGATGAGTCCTTTCGAAGTCCTCTATGGTAGGTCATGCAACACTCTAGTCAGTTGGAGTAATCCCGTAAACATAATTACTATTGGACCTGACATGTTGAAAGAAATGGAACAACAAGTGATTCAGATAAAGAAAAATTTGAAGGTCGCTCAGAATAAATAGAAAAGTTACGCCGAAAGAAAGAGAACTCCAAGAGAATTCAAGATGAGAGACCACGTATATCTCAGATTTAGGCCCAGGAAGAGTTCCTTGAGAATGGGAGCTTGTGCCAAGTTGGCACCTCGGTATTGTGGACCCTTTGAAGTTCTAGATAGAGTGGGACCTATAGCCTATAGGATAGCACTTCCTCCCACAGTAAAAGCACATAATGTTTTCCATGTTTCATTATTGAAGAAATATGTACATGATTCTAATCATATAATTGATTGGTATATGATCTAGGTGGAACCGGAGGGAGAATTCCTGCCAGAAACTCAATTCATACTGGACAGAAAGGAAACCCCACTCAGGAACCAAACCATTGTACAGGTCAAGGTCCAGTGGAAACATTTTGGCCCAGATGAGGCTACGTGGGAAATGGAAGATGCCATGAAATAGGCATATCTGATTTTGTTTACTTCTGTACATACACGTCATATTGATAGATAGATCATCGAGGACAATGTTCCTTTAAGGGGTAGGGAATTGTAACACCCTGTTTCCCCCAATCTGTAAACATAACTATATTGACCAAGAACTATGGAAAACTCAAAGGTATGAATGTTTGATTTGATGGACCTTTGTATAAAAGGTAAATGAATGTAAATTTCATTATGATTATGTGTTGCACGACTATTGGGGAGGGGATGTGCTAAAAGAGACCACAATGGCTAATAAAAGGTGGTGGAAGGGACCTGGAAAGGTTGCGTTAACTTCCACTGAACCAATACCATACTGGTTTTTACTTGCTTAAAGACCAAAGCAAGTCTCTGACCTTGGAATGAATTTCTCGTCAGGAAGGTAGGTGGGGAGGATCCTCAAGAGTTAATGAGGGTATGGGGCGAACCACCCATCTGTAAAGCTCTCAGACCTGGCCATGAACGGGGGAATTCACGCCACATGCAATCTTGTAGAGAAAGGAAAGAAAGGAAGTGTGGGAAAGGTAGGGAGAGGAGAACGCGTTACAGGGATCGCAGAAGAGAACCGAAAAACTCTGGAATCACAGGGAGTTCTGAACACAGGAGAAGGAGAGTAACCTTCGTCCTCGATTATTTTTTGTATCAGGAGAAGGAGAGTAACCTTTGTCCTTGACTTCTATTGAGCTGGAAGTAAGAGATTGAATCTCAGAGCATCATGGTCTAGCTCGGGGGTGGCTAGTGATAAATCCGTTTGGAGTCACTGAGCCTACGGTTGGGTGGAAACGAGCACCCCTCTTAGTAGTCGCATCACACCTTGTGGTTCTGATAAGTGTTTTATGATTTATATTTCAAATTGAATATCATGGATGAATGTTTATACTTATATGACATAGTTGGTGTCTATGTGAAATAGTTAATCTCAAAGTATGTGTTCGTCCCATTGAGAATAGACCTATCTGGTTGACCCTCGTAATAGTCTAGGATGGCTTTATGAGAGCACCTTTCCCCGGGTATTACCTCATAACTTTGGAACCATACCGAGCTCATACCCAGAAACTCGACTAAGATTAGGGATAACCACCCAAGAACCATTTGAAGGTTCATGTGACCTGGGTCCGGGAACCCTGTGAGAGACAGAGTTAACTCTCGCAGGTTCGGGGTCGTGGAAGCTCGAAGCCCTGAAGAGGTTGAATTTTGTTACTCAAGTTTATGAAGAATAATGAGTTCAATCATCGAAAGGGAGTACCCTTTCATTTGAATAAAACAATGTATGAGATCCTTTCGGAGGGATCCAAGGTCTGTCATTACCATTGGATCTAGAAAAGGAGCGTAGGTGTTAACACCTCGACTCCTTCATTCTTCGAAATTAGTGATAGGATCCGGGACCATAGATCCAAGGATCTGTCAGATCTCTATTGATCATCAATCTTAACATTTTCATAGGTAGGAGAGTGGACTTGACAAAGTCCTGAAAGTCCCGAAGTAATCGGAACCATCCATCGTCAGAGGACACATGGCGAAAGATCATCCTGTTGCTGAAGGAAATAAAAGGGGTGGAGTTCCATGAACTCGCGAGACTCGATATCACGATTCTATCTGAACCCTTATATCAAATAAGAATCCATGATCATTGATCTGAGCAAGAGGATATTGGGCTTTAGAAGGAATGAGAGTGGATTTCATACCAACTTCGCGAAACGCGAAGTCTCGACGAGCTCAAAGAGTCAGCCCCTGGTCATGTTGAGAAGTCATATGGGTGAAGGGTTTAGGGAGGAGCTACAAGAATCAGGATTTCAGAAACAAAAAGTCAGGGTTGGCTCACGTTCATTGTCCCAAGATGCGAAATTGTGACATAATCACAGCCGTCTATCGAGGAGATAGCACAGGATCATAGATCTAATCCTTGGAAGGGAATCAGAGGTTAGGAATTCAGAAGTTCTGAAGTAGGGACCTGGGTTGGTTCGCATCCTGAAAGTCCTGAAATGTGAAGCATATCTTCGTAAGCATGTGGTCATACCTTGCAATCGTATGAGGGAAGCTCGTGCCTTGTGTGGGTTTGCATAGTCAGGGTTCAATAAGGTCTGCGGATTAATTAGCAGGACCCTGATAGGAAAATCAAAGAGTTGATTTGGATCGGGAATGAGAATAAAATTTTATTTTATTCATGCCCATCGTGGGGGTGCTAAAAGGAGTATGTTATGTTTTCCAACGTGACTACTTTCTCCAGCAACACCTTTTTTCTTTCCACCATGTCTCTCACGAAATAGTATTGTACATCAATATGATTATTCTTGGAATGATAAGTTGGGTTATTTTCTAGAAATATTGTTCTTTGACTGTCACAACTTATCTTCATAGATCTCTTCTCAAACTAATTCCTGAACATAGCCTTTGCAACCATACCGTTTCTTTACTTCCATGATTGGCTACCATGTATTCAACTTCTATTGTTGACAAGGCTACGACCATTGTCACTTACTCATCTAGTTGATTGCTCCACTGAACATCTTGAACATATATTCATTGGTCGACCTTCGATGATCTAGATCTCCAGCCCAGTCGATGTCGACAAATCCATGTACATTTAATTCACCGTCACCTCCAAGTTTTCCTTGGTATCATATAGTATAGTCTTTTGTGCTACACAAATACCTGAATACTCTCTTAACAACTATCCAATGCGCCTTTCCAGGTATCGACATGTATCTTCTCAACACTCCCACTGCATGGGAAATTTATGGTCAAGTGCATACCATCACATACATTAGACTACCAACATTACTTCCATAGGGAACACGTGCCATGTCCTTTATTTATTCATGTTTTTTTGGACAATGTTCATCAGTTAGATTTTCTCCCATAGGAATTGGCACCTTCACAGGTTTGCAATCATGTATGTTGAAATGTTATTTCATTCATGTCATCTACATACAATGATAGATATATGAAACCCCCACCTTATTCTTTAAAATATATGTAGTGATCAACTTTGCTTCTCACAAATCCCAAAATAAATATGTATGAGTCAAACTTTTGGCACCACACCGTTGGTGATTGCTTTAGGCCGTAAAGGGATCTTTTCAACTTGCACACCAAATCTTTCTTTCCCCTTACTACAAATCCTTCAAGTTTCTTCATGTAGATTTCTTCTTCTAGGTTCCCATGTAGGAACGTTGTCTTCACATCCATCTATTCTATTTCCAGATCAATGTTGCAACCAGAGACATTAGTACTCTAATGGAAGTTAATTTTGCAACGGGGGAAAAAATCTCACCGAAGTCGACTCCTTCGACTTGGTAATATCCTTTCACTACCAGTCAAGCTTTGAATTTCTTGACTTCACCTGCGGACTTCATCTTCTTCTTGAATACCCACTTGCTACCGAGGATCTTTCTTCCACTAGGTAATTCAATTAAATCTCATGTCTCATTCTTATGCAAGGATTGCATCTCTTCGACCATGGCGTCCTTCCAAAGTTTACCCTCTACTGAGTCGATTGCCTCCTTGACTGACTTGGGCTCCTCATCAATGGAAGTTCACAAAAATGTGAAACAGAAGTGAGGAAGACTATACCTTTCGACTGATTTTCTTACTTGTTTTTACCTTCTTACAATTGGGGTTTGTTGTTCCACCTCTTCATCTGATTCAATCAACTCATTTGAATCATCTTCTTTGTTCCTCAATTCAAACCACACCTTCTCTGGATCATTCTTTGTTTGAACCATTACTTCATACTTGGACTTCCTTCCGACTTCTCTAAAGATCACTTCTCTACTTTATAATGTTTTCCTTGATGGAGGATCCTAGAGCTTATATCCTTTCATTCCTTCTTTGTATTTAATAAAAATACACTTGACTGCTTTCTTGTCCAACGTGTTCCTCTTTTCCTTGGGAACATGCACAAATGCATCACATCCAAATACTTTGAGATGTGAAATCGAAGGCTTCTTACCAAACCATACCTCATGTGGAGTCATGTCAACTAGAACTGACGAAGGAGACATATTCACGAAATATTTTGCATTGTCGATTGCTTCTACGCATAAATCTTGTGCGAGCCGAGCACCATTGAGCATGCTCCTTGTCTTGTCCATCAATGTTTTGTTCATTCTCTCAACAATTCCATTTTTTTGTGGGGTATATGGTGTGGTATTTTGGTGTGCTATTCCACACTACTTGCAGAACTACTTGAATTCTTTTCCATAGAATTCACCACCATTATCAGTTCTCAACACCTTAATATTCTTATCTGTCTGGTTTTCAACAAGAGATTTAAACTTTTTGAATTTCTCAAAAACCTATGATTTGTTCCTCAATAAATATATCCATGTCTTCTTGGGAACATCATCTATGAAGGAGACATAATATAGGGATCCATGAAGTGAAGGCACTAAAACAGGGCCAAACACATCACTATGAACCAACTCTAGAATCCCCTTTTCCCTTGTCACTCTAGATGGTAACCTCACCCAACTTTGTTTTCCATATATACAATGTTCACAAAAGTCAACTTCTAAATTACATTTAGGAAAATCTTTGACATACCTTTGTTATGCATAGCTCAAAGTCCTTTTTCTCCAATGTGTCCCATCCTCTCATGGCATAGAAAGGTCGAGTCGATTTGACGAAGACTTGTCGAGTCGGGTTGAATTGACTCAACTCGAATTAAGTCGAGTTAAGTCGTAGTCGAGTCAAATTCAGGAACAATGATGTTGTTGCATCCAGTTGAGTCGACATTCCCTAATAACTTGTATAGGGTTCCAATCTAAACTCCTTTCATTAAGACCATTGCACCTCTGACCATCTTGCATGTATCCTTTTCAAATAGAGTGTGCACCCCTGCATCACTTATCTTGCTAACATATATTAGGTTTCTTACCAAACCTAGAATATGTAGCACACCTGGAAGGGTTCTACTCCTCCCATCCTGCAGTATTAGTTAGACTCTTCCCCGTCCGACAATTTTGGTTGTCGACTCGTCCCCCAAGAACACATCTCCTCCTTCATATCATTCATATTCATATAACCATTCTCTATGTAGTGTCATATGATAGGATGCTTTGAGTCAATCAACCAAACATCTTGATTCAATTGTGTACTGGTCGATGCTAGGTATAAATCGCCTACTTTATCTGTAGTCGTCTTTCTCTCAATCGAATGCTTCTCATCGTATCTTGTACTGGCTTATGTTTCCTTCGACTTGCAATACCTTTTGTAATGTTTACCACATTTCCAACATCTTATTTTTTACTAAACCGGGGATTTAGATCTACCCTTCGACTTATACTTTCTAACGAAGAATTTTCCTTTATCTTTTTCAATCATACGACATATCACCACTAATGCATGTTTGGTCGATCCTTCCATGTTCGTTGTTCTCATTTCTTTTGACAGTAGAGATGCAACCATGTCTTCTAGTCCTAATGTGGTTAAATTACTCCCTATAGCCTTGACTAAGCTATCCTAGGAGTTTGACAAAGAACATAATATGCTAAGGCGTTGGCTAGTTCTTCTACGAAATGGATTTTTTTGTCAGAATCCGGCGATATAAATTTACACGAATCACTATTTTTTGTTGTTCAGAATCCATTTTTGAATGCAAAAATGGATTCATCATGCCAAAAAACTCCTAGGGCACTCAAATTTTACAGAAATAATCACTTAAATCTATGAATCCAACAATTTGTTATGGGATTTCGGGAAAATATCCTTGAAAAAAATATTCATTTCATAGAATCTTTAGCCTATGACATATGCTAATACATTTCTCCTCTCAGTGATTTTAATATCCATAGAAGATAATTGGCTTATTATGGTATTAAACACATTTAAATGCTTAGTCACAAAACTGATTTCACTCATCCTCAGAAGATATAGTTTCTTTCTAAGGAACAACTTGTTTATCAGGGATTTCGATTGGTACAAGTGTCCTAACTTGTCCCACAGTTTCTTGGCTGAATCTTCACCAGAGACATTCAACAACACCGAATCTGAAAGACAAAGTTGAATCATACTCCTTTCCCTTCTCTCAAGTTTCTCCCATTCCTCCCTTGACATGCCAATGGGAATGGTACCTGGATATATTTTTTCCCATTGTTCTCGATCTACAAGGAGACATACAATTTTAAGCTTCTAGAGCTCAAAATTATGGCCATCAAATTTTTCGATCTATATTCTTGAGCTACTCGTTATTCTTTAAGAACAACTTTAAAGATCTCTGACTTATGACTCTTAATGAACCTAGGGTTTATCTCAGATCCAAGGTTGTTAAACCAAGATCTGATACCACATGTTAGGAATGAGAAACATGTCCACGCTAATCCTATTAGAAGAGAGGAAGAAATATTTAATCAAGAAAGTAAATGACAATGAAAACACACAACACACAAAGATTTTACCCTGGAAACCCAAATGGGAAAACCAACATTCCTTGAGTGTCTTGCTCTCTTGTTGTATTATTCATTCCGAATAAAAGGTTACATGAATAACCTTGGTCTACACCTAAGACAAAATCGACATCATACATTCTTGCTTTACACAAGAACAACCCTGTAGCCAATTCGGCTTATGTCTACATGATTGACAACCTATAAAATGATTTATCTAAAGATTAGCTTCTACAAAATTACAACACACCTTATTTATAGGTTTTACAGTAAGTAAAACACTAACGAAAGGTGCCCAAAAACGGTTACATATCCACATAGATCATTGGATACAAATCTAGTGAATCTTGGGATTCTGTTACAGTCAACTACCAAGTTCGATTACTAGTCGACTACCAGTCGACCTCCATTCAGTCTTCAGTCGATTGCCAGGCGACCACCTGTCGACCTCTTGTCGATTGACCTATTCGAATTATTGTAGATTACTTTGACTTCAACTTTTTTTGGTCGATACACCTCGACCTTCGACTTTCACTGCAAAGAATATAACAACCCAACACAAAGTATCTATGAATCTCATCCATTTTGGGACAGTGGTGAGTAGAATGGTCCTCTCCACAAGTCTTGTAGGGTAACATGTTCTTCTTCTTCTCCTTAGTGCCTCCACCATAATAATTTTAGGTTTGAGGAGTGCCATGCTCATTGTTATAATTCTTCTTTTTGTTTTTCTTATTCCCTCTAGGTTGTTGAGTATTCTTCAATTGCATGGAGTGAATCAAATTCACCTGGGAGGTTTGAACGGGGACATGAGTAGTTTAAGCGGTGGACATAGTGGTTGGTTGGTTTGATGTGATATTGATCCATATTTAGGAGCAGAAAGAAATGAAACCACATATTTATAACATTAACATAGAGACACAATGAACAATAATAGAGATATAGTAAACTTGATTTATATTAAATAAGAAATATGTTGAAAACTGTAAAATGCAGACTAAAAAAAATGTTGCTAGAATAGTGGTAGCTTATCTCTGAGAAGAGATGTGATGGCTACACTCATTTGTAAGAATATTAGTACAATGAAGCTCTGAAGGCATTGTTTAAAATAAACATGAATGTGAAAACCCTAGTGTTATGAGGAAAATCTCTCTATGGCTAGGGTAAACCACAACAAACAGAAATGTATGCATAAATCAACTCTATCCCAGAAACATGCTATATAAACCAATATGCAAGAGAGATAATAAAGAGGCCCACCTCGTCCAGATGTTCAATGAAGTCCACCATTGAGCACTTGAACCCAAAGCTATATACCTGCAAATAGTTCTCAAAAAATAAGCAAAGCAAGCATATGGTGATAATATAAAAGGTTAGCACATTAGAGAGCATAATCCATTAATAAACATAACAAATATGCCCATGGATAATAACTCATACATTTGCAAGATATCAATTGGAAGGGAAAGGAGTATTTCTATTAATAAATGATCAGAAGAAGTGAAAATATTACAGACTTCCGTGTCGGCATGGTTCAGAATAGAGAAACTAAGTTCCTTCCAGCTAGGCCTCCACCACTTCAATCCTCCACCAAAGGAAAGCTCGTAGAAGGGAGACAATGGGGTTCTCCATCAATAAGGGAAGATCTTGGGGGTTGAACACTGTGTTCATAATTAAAGGACAAAGGGATGTAGACTCAATATGAAGTAATAATTTCTCCAAAGTAACTTTTCTCTCAAAGTTGAATTCTTCTCTCCTTTTCCAAGAAATTACTCCCTGACTGTAAGGGGTGTAAGCTTGGTAACTTAAATAGATCAATAATGTAGAGGAAAAAGGATCAAATCGGATGACTTAATAAACACACATACATTTAGAAACACATAAATCCACTCGAAATACCAAGGCTTTCAACTATGTTGCTCAGAAGGTTTTAATCAATGTGTGGAAACATGGAGAAGACTCATTATGCTAACATAAATACTCATACAATAGAATATGTGAATGGCCAGTAATGATGGGTAAAATACTCATCATACCAATAGAAACATATATAATATTTCATATAATAGATGGCCAGTCGTAACATGTAAATACTTGCAGCTCTAGCTTATGAATACAAAGATAGGATGACAACTATCAGGCATTAAGACAAACATGAGAAGCAATGTATATAAGTCTAATATATATCAACAAAGAGATGAGATGACAATCATATGTCATTGAATATATATAAGCATAGAAAGAAAGGAGATGAAAACTAAACAAACATAGTGAAAGAAGCTCGATGTCAAGATGTATTCATGAATATCTCCAAAGGATGAAATGTAGTTACAAGTCTTCAAGGATCGAACCACAATCCTCAGACTGCCTTCCCCCCCCCCTCCTTGCTCCCTGTTACAATGATGCCTCATATAGGTATTGAGGTTGAAATCCTCCCTAGGAGCTCGATTTCCCTTCCAAATCCCAAAGATAACAACAATTACCTTCAATTTCTAGAACTGTTTGACATAAAAAATGGGCCACACTGTTGAAATCTGGGGCTGTAGTTAAGATTTTGTATCTCCCAAATCATGATAGTTGTGTACAAATTGGAAGAGAATTTTGTATATTGGTTTGTTGTGAGAAAAAACCTCTCTCATTTTTTTGATATTCGTTTTCATTTTCCCGGGATCTTCATTTCAAAAACATGTGTCAAACAGGGAAATTCTGAGATGCATAGTAACTTCTTAAATAGGTACCAATCTGTGATTGTCTCTTTGTGTGTGCCCCACCATCTTGTAGGTGTGGCCTTGAGTGCTATATCAAGTGCCAATAGTCTCTGATTCTCTAAAAAATTGTCTTCATACTGTGCCAAGAATGTTTCCAAATCGTTTATTCTGCGAAAGCTAGGTGGTTCCCTTATCTCTATGCCTACTCTTCTTACTCTGCGGTCTATTCGTGCACATATTCTCATGGAAACTTCATGTAAAATTGGTTGCCAGTTCTCTAATCTAGTGTCTGAGTCTGTCGCACATGAAGTAATGCTACGGCAACTGAGTACTCCATTTGTAGTTGGGTTTACGTAATCCTCATCATGCACAGTTGTTCTGTACAACTGGCTGATTTCCTCTAAGTCTAAGAAAGTAGGTTCTACAAACCTTTCCCCTTCAGATGGGTCTAATGGCATGATGAACTTGTATTCCCCTGACTCAAATGTAATTTTCCTCATATTGAGATTGATTATGTTCTGGTTGTCAAACACCCAATCCAATCTAAGCAACGCTGGATATGGTGTTGTGTCGTCCACTATTTCAATGACTTCAAAGTTTGCTTTAGTGTGCACTCCATCTAGGTCTACTGTCACTCATTTAAGTCTACCGATTGGTAGAACTCTGTGTTGGTTTGCTAGTTTCAGTTGAACATGTGAATATCCTAATGTGGTGTCTCCCATACATGTCCATGTCTTCTTTGGTAATACATTCACTTCAGATCCTAGATCTAGTATGATGTCTCCCATATTGAAGTATCCAATGTTTGCATTCAGTCTGAACTCCCTACTTGGTCTTCTCCTGGTATGTAGGTGATTGACTGTCTTTTGTTCTAGTTTGCCTTCCATCTCCATACTACATGTTTCTAATATGTTTTGTAGTATTTTCATAGATGATGGATCATTTAACACTTTGACACATGATTGCAAGAAGCCTTTGATTGTACTTACTTGTCCCATGGGTTTCATTTCGTTGGTATGATCCAATACCAGAGGCATCTCGTATTTTGGTGCTTCCTTGATTCGCTGTGTGGTTGAAGTCGACGCCCTATATTCCTTCTGAAATTCTTGTCTTTCTTGCTTAAATATCTCCTTCTCCTTCTGCGCATTGAACCACTTTCTAGGTTTGACGTTCTTCTTCACCCACTGATTTTGTACTAGTTCTTGTCGGACTGCATTGTTTCCTATTTTGGATTCTCCATGAGTAACTATGTTGATGTTCCTTCCTTTATCCCTCGCTTTAGCTGAAATCCACTGAACATTCTAGTTGTTCTGATTCCTTTTTTCCTGAATCTTTACTAGTAGTTTCAGACATTCTTCTGTATCATGGTCGATGTGCGATAATATATACAAGTTGCTGGTGGAAGCAGACATTCTCTCGCATAATGTCCCGGTTGTTAACAATTGTGACATACCACTAGTCCTTTACCTCATCCAAAACCTCCTCTCGCTCGTCCTCCATCTCTATAGCCTACTCGATCTCCTCTCAGTGCATTGTATTGAGGCGCCTAGTTGTATTGCGCGCGATATTGTAATGAGGTTGTGATGCATTGTACTATGGCTGCGTGGTATTATAGGGTTGATGCACAATATTATATTGCTACTGTGTAGTGTTGTATGGAGTTGGAACTTGGTTAAACTGTGGTGCAACTTTCCCAGTCATCATTTCTGCTTGCACTCTATATGCATCCAATGTCCTTTCTAGCATCAACTCCATAGTTCTACAGTCTTTTTTGTCATGGCCCACTGACTTGCAAAAGTTGCAATATGAACTCTTTGGGACTGTTTGGTATTTCTACATCATTGAGAAGTGATATGGATCGTGACCCAATTTCTTGTAGATTTCACACCATAGTCCTTCTGTTGGTAGCAGATTTGGCAGTCCTGCTGCCATATGCTGCACGAATGTTGGACATTAGTTCTTGTGGTGTCCTTCCATCCTACATGTAGTACACCAAACGACTTCTTGTTTATCCTTATTCTTATTCTGGTTGAGTTGGAACGTTAATTTCTTCAATTCCTCCTTTAGTTCTTCAATAACTATATCTGTTTGCTGATACTGGTTTTATTCCAATCGTAGGGCTACCTATAGAGCCTATGCCTACGTCTGAAACTTCTATTGTCGTAGTGGATACTTTAAGTGTGGTAATAATGAATTGACAAATAAGTGCCTATGCTGCATATCGATCATGAGATATTTTAACTTTCCCTTTAGTCGCTTGAATCTTTGGTCGATCTCCCATACAGATTCTCCTAGTTTCTGTCTAATTTCGATCATCTTGTTCATGTACTGATCCTCTGAACTTGGCTTCTCGAACTCATTGATCAACAGTTTCTTGATGTCTGCAATTGTTCTGGTTGTCCCTGGTGGACTCATTGTAGCTAAAATCATATACCAATCCAATGTGCGATCCCATAGTGTAATCACTAGCTGAGCCATTTTAGTATATTCGTCTGCAATCTGTTTTTCTTTCCAGATATTCTCATAGATGAACAAATGTTTCTCAGGGTCCTCTGACACTTCTCCTTTAAATTCTGGTAACCTGATGGTGGGATCGTGTCTTGCCATTCTAAATGCTAAACTACTACCTCTACACAGTGTAGATACCTGACTAGTGCTACCTGAACTGGCTCCTCCAGTTGTTTCTCCTTGTGTAGATGTATTTCCTGCTATATGACTTCTTCCGAAATTTGGTTGTCTAAATGGTGGTGTTCTCTTTGGTGTATTAGTCGCACATGGGTTTATGGGTTCCACACTGACATTAATTTGGATAGGATTGCTACCTTATCTGCCCGTTCTTGGACCTCTTATCTTCCTCTCATATGTTGTGCACAGAATATCCTCAATCTTCTCCACAACTCAAAGATCCTCTACCTCTTCCTCGTCACTTTCCAAGTCTTCCCTCGCAGCTACGACTCTTTTCTTGGTATTCACCTTGTATTGGTAGGGTACTCTACTACCCGTCTTTCAAGTTGTCACAAAGATCCACTTGATCTAGTCGTAATCCATCATGATCGGGTCCAAGGGTTCCTCCTTATTTCCCTTATCCTTTCCTCCTTCAATTTCTCCTCTTTTTGTCAGTGCTTCCCCCCTTCCCCCATGTATGCATGGAAGTTTAGTTGTCTGACGCCATTGTCATTACACCTTTTTTGTATAACAGTATCTTAATAGAAGTATACAATGATCTAATGTACCTTCCTCGAGGTCCTCATAGAAACTCTTGCTCCTCTACGCTATACGACTTCACTATATCTACTGCAATCTTTGTTAGAAATCCTACCACAATACCGTCGAGCGAAAAGTCTAATGCGTGGGTGAATTTGTTGTTTACTTTCTATAACAACTCAATCTGTACTGGGGTCCACTCTAACTTTCGGATCATGTTCGTGGCATGGTTATCCTTTAACCTTAGTATCCACTCCTACAATAAGTGTGGAAAATCACAGAAAAAGACTTCATGCAAATCAGTAAACACATATTTCTCAAGATATTTAAGAGGTGTTATTCTAGGATTTCTGTTATCTTTCTGTGCAAACTCCAACTCTTTTGTCCTTATCCAGCTTTTGATCTTTGCTTTTGTGGGATTACATGGTCTCAAAATCCCCTTATAGTGGCTCATTTCTCTCTTCCCTAATATTTTCTTGATCTGCCTCCGATAGATCTTCAACTTACCTCATCTACTCAATCTTCTTATGTTCCTACCAACGAAAACATAACCATTTGTTGGTTTCTTTATTATCTTATCTCCTTTTTGAGTGTATTGACCCAGGGTTCATGTCTGTTTGGGTTTCCAACAAAGCCTCTAAAACTATCGACCCTCCTTGTAAACTAGAAGGCAACACAACGCACAAAGTGCTCTGCGTCGTCTCACCCAAGATAGTCTTAATGGGTGGCTGCAATACTCATGTGTTTACAACCTAGGATTGAGTGAGGGATATGATAACTATGGATCAAGAGTGCTACTATAATTTATTAACGCAGAATACTATTATCATGATATACACAAAAATATACTAACTCATTCATTCATTATATCAATATCCACTGAAAGATAATAATGACACACATGCATTCAATAACTTAACACAGATGTTACCATGGTTCACCCCCTCTTGGGATATGTCCACAAAGATTTGTCTCTTGGCTCTTTTATTATCGTTGTTCTATCATTCCAGTTCCGCATGCTTTACAATTCCCTTCAACAGGGTCGAGATCTATTATGAGGCAGACTAGATCGCACTAAGCTCCTCAACATGCAATCTAACCCTCAAGATCTACCCTCTTTCCTCATTTCTAGCTCAACAACTTACAAAAGTAGGTCATACAATAAAATATCACATATCGACTCGTTACTACCCTTCTCTCTATAATAACCACTAGTCTTCACAATAATCAGTGCCCCTTTTGATACGTAAGTATCTATATTTATACGTTTCTGGCTCTTCAACCATTACAATACATTACAAAAACCCTAAACCTAATGTCGTTAGGTATTCCATGTATGCGCGTGTGCTGTTTTTCCTTCCAGCTGTCGCTTTCCTTGTGCACACCTTCTTTCCCAAAATCGCCTTGCTTTCTGCTTGGTCTGCTTCCAACACATGGGGTTTTAGGTTCTACATTGATTTAGATCTGGACAGGTGTACTTGTTTCCTCATTAGATATCACTCCTATAGTCTTTATTTCATATGTGGTGCACAATATTTATTCAATGTGGTCCACATCATGAAGATCCTCTACCTCTTCCTCATCACTCTCCAAGCCTTCCTTCTAGGCTACTACTCTTTTCTTCCTATTGAGATTAAATAGGTAGGGTCTACCACTGAGCCTTGTTCCTGCCTTTTGCAGAATTTCCTGGATATCCTCTTGATCTATCATAATGGGATTTTACTGTGATATCCTCTATCCATTTCCTCTTCCATATCAGACCTTCCTAAGTGTTTCCCCTAACTCCCCCATGCACGTAGGGTAGTTTAGCTATCTGATTCCATGGTTAATACCCCTTTATCATGCAATAATAGCTTGATTGAAGTGTATAACAACCTGATGTACCTTCCCCTTGGGAGCTTAAGAAAATCCTTCTCTGCTACACTGTAAGACTTCGATGTATCTACTACAAACTCAGTGATATACCCCGCTACAATGTTTTCTAGCCAGAAATCTACTACGTGTTTGAATTTGTTATTCACCTTCTTCAACCGTGCGATACTCTCTTCTGTCCACTCCACTGATAAAACTCTATTTTTTGGATGGGTATCTTTCGGTCATGTTATCCATTCCTACAATAATGTGGGAAAATCACTAAAGAAACTCTCATGTATTTCGATAAATACGTATCTCTCCAAGTACTGTCTTGGATTAAACCTAGGGATTCTATTGTCTTTGTGGGAAAACTCTAGTTCATGGATTGTCAACCATGTTTCAATATCCGCTTTCGTGGGGTTCCAACCTAAAAACATCCCCTTTCTTAAACCCTCTCACTATACTGCGTGATAGATCCCTCCCAATCTAATCTTCTGAGTTCCAACCGGAAACAAAACCATTGTTGGCTACTTAAGGGTTGAGCTAGGTTCTACTACATGATTACCAATTTCCCTTCTACCATCGACCCTTATGGATACCAGAAGGAAACAAAGAACACATGGTGCAATGTGCAGTCTCGACTGAGATGGATTCAATGGGTGGCTGCATGACTTAGATGTCTGCAACCATGGGATGGGATGTGCTTCTCTCTTAGGGGCATTATATCTACTCAACTTCTATCCTTCAAATACCCATTCGTTATGCTTCCCTAGATGGATCTAGTTCCGACCATTGACACCACTATTCCAATAGAACTTCATTAACCATTAAAAAAAATACACTCAATGATATGTATTCATCTACTGCAACATAAGACTTAGATATGAATAATAACTATGAAATTCATCCTTTAGTGTTGTTCTCAAGATTCAATGAGTTATTCCTTATACGCAATATTATTTCCTTTATTATTTTAACATGTTCAACATAAAATCATTAAAGAAAATATAATCTAAAGTACTACAAACAATTACACATAACCCATATATAATGTGGTTCACCCCCTCCTGGGGCTACACCCACAAAGATGAGTCACTTCAACTCTTTATTAATCTTCATGCAAAATCCAGTGCTGTGCATTGTACATTTCTTCCTCCATTACAATCGATCTCCACAGATCACAATAGTCCTCACAAAAATGAGAAATTCTAACCAAATCTATCAACCAACTCCCTAATCAACCATCAAACCAACCCCCTAATCAACCCTTTTCATAGTCATAATACATTCTACTTATACAACAAAATGGGACAAAGCCCTTACAAAAACCCTAGCCCTAAGCGAATTAGGTTTGTCCACTTTTCAACTACTCCACAACAGTTTGTCCAATTTGTAAATTATTTTACTCGAAGTTGGTTTTCCTCTGTTTCCAGCACTGCTTTTCCTCTGTTTCCAGCGTGTTCCCCCCTTTTTGGCACTGCCTTATCTTTTTTTATTTCTTCTTTGATTCCTTCAAAACTTGCTTGTTTTTTTCCCAAAATTGGCCTGCGCCAATAGAGTAGATGGAAAAGTTCAAGCATACTTTAAAGGATTCCCAGGATAGGCAGAAAAGCTATGCATACAAGAATAGAGTGTTTAGAGATTTCAAAGTGGGAGAACACGTGTTCTCAAAAGTGAAGGCGAAAATAAGTTCGCTAAGATTAGGAAGTTGCGCAAAGTTGGCAACGAGATATTGTGGACCTTTTGAAATGTTAGAAAAGATAGGGCTAGTCACATATATGATAGCATTTCCTGCATCCATGAGAGTTCATAATGTATTTCATGTATCATTATTAAATAAATATGTGCCTAACCCTAACCACATAATTGATTGGAATGTGATCTAGGTGGAGCATGAAAGGGATTTTCGGGTGGAACCAGTACGCATCATGCACCATAAATTCAAAGTGCTTAGGAACAAATCCATAGAGATGGTAAAGGTTCAATGGACCTGCTATGGTGTTGAAGATGCTACATGGGAGCATGAAGAAAGTATGTGAGAAGAATACCCACAAATGTTTGACAATTTTGAAGAAAACAAAATGCAAGACTTCATTTTGAGTAACTAGAGTTCCAGAACCACATCTCATAGTCCCATCCAACTGCGCTGGGTACCCTGATAAAAGAATGGCACATTCCTTGGGTTAGTCCCGATAAGCGGATGGTACATCCTTTGGGTTAGCCATGATAATCAAATGGTTCATTCCTTGGGTTAGCGGGTTGAGAGGAACATGAGATCATGGTTGGAACTGTTGCTAGAGTTGTGAAAGTGTAGAATTTATTTTTCTAAGTATTGTGATGTAAATTTGCATATATGTATATCGACATGATGTGCACCGACAACGATGAAAAATTACAGGGGAGGGTGAATTTAACATCCCCATTATAATCCCCAATTTAATTAATTCTTAATGTATACATAATATGTAAGGCCTGTCATAATATGTGGCTATGACCAAGCGATGTAACATGAAAATTGTATTTCTATGTTTTAATAATAAAATGTGATGCCAACCGCTAAGGGGACATGGATAGAGATGGGGGATGAATTAATACACAAGAGAGGGGATGGTCTAAGAGAATTCTTAGGAGGGGGTCCAAGGGGGAATTACCCTATTAATAAAACCCATTTTCCTAAATTTTCTATTGGTATATGAACCTTCCAATTTTTGATCGAGTGTTTCCAAAGCCAATCATTGACTACATGTAAGAGGGTGGATGTGAGTGGTCACATCCCATATTTATTGGGCACATGGGGGTTGAGTAAAATCATCTTGGGGAAGTGTGTGAGTCAAGAAAGTAAGACAAAGAGAGGAAATTTGTATGGGTAGCCACAACAATCTTTACACAATCAATTTTTGGGCATGAGCAGAAGGTAGAGAGAAGAAAAGAGAGCTTGGAGCTGGTACAACCATGGAAGGTGAATTCTAGAGCATGGTGGAGATTATCTGGAGAATTTTGGAGCTAAAGACTAAATATTTAGGTTGTCAGACCTGAAGAGTGAACTCCTATGTGAGTTGCACTATAATAACAAGTGGTTGTTGTTGTTGTTTATTGATAGTTTTTCCTAGCAGTGACATCCCTTGAGATCCCAACTAAGATATTCCTAGCTACCTATGCTAGAGAGACCCTGATAAATGAATGAGATGCTTTATGGAATGATATCAGTGAAGGGGTACATTCCTTTGGTTGGGAAGGTCAAGAGGAAGAGAGTTGGTAGAAAATCAGGATAGTTGTAGGAGAATATCAGTGGGTTGTGAGTTTTATGAGTTGTGAGTGAACAGTGAGAGACCACCCTCTTTTGTGGATTACTAGCCTCAGCTCGGGGGTGACTTGATGTTGATATTTGGAGCAACAAGTTTATGGTTGGGTGGAACATCTGTCCCAAGAAGCTGGTTGCACAACTATTTATAAAAGATAAGTGTTTTCTCTATTTGTTGAGTTATTTCATATGTTAAGTCGTTGTGCATGAACTATATGTATGAGATTGATTATATACTGTTGTAATTTAGTTTATTAGAATTCATTCATGTTGTTTTTACATGTTGTATATGCATCTAAATTATGGTAATAGACGATAGTTAAATCTGGTTTAAATTCGTAGCTGAAAGCTACAAAAAATTAATTAGTTAGAGAAAATTTTATTTTTATGAGTATTCCACACTATAATGTCCCTCGATTAGGCTGGGGGTTGTTACAGTCTCTTGTGAATTCATAGCCCCAACTCGAGGGTGACTTGATGTTGATAATTGAAACAACAAGTGTATGGTTGGGAGGAACTTTCTTCCTCTACAACGAGTTGTATATTTACTAAGTTAAGTGTTCTTATCTGTTGTGTTTATTTATATTAAATGTTGATATGATTCTTGTGTGTTTTACTTTGAGTTATTTTGGTTATTGTTGTTTGATGCGAGTAGAATGATGCATTCAAATCTCTATTTATGTGGTTGAATGTTGCTATATGTGTTTAGCTATTGTTGTGCACATTTAAATTATTTGCATTTACATTTTTAATTAGCATGGACAATTGCATGAGCTTGAATGTCATGCTGTGTGTTATTTATGCATTTAAAATTGGTATCAAATTTTTTTGGGGCCTTTTTTAGCAGG
>ML828859.1:8062-19108 GCA_009831015.1 Picea engelmannii
CTACTTTGAGACTTGTGTTGACAAAGCCTCGATATTTTATAGAAGACCTTTGTGAATATTTGTTTGGAGAATTTTGAGGTCTATGGAATTATGGGAATCACAAATCTTGTATTGTTAGAGATATTCCCTCTATTTCAAAAAAAATTATCCCTTTTATGCCCTTGCCTTCAAAAATCATTTTTTCTTTAAAGCACACTCAATTTTTGAATTCTCTGAGGCATTTTAAAGATCATTACACAGAGAATATTAGGATTGTATTGAATCTATGACATGTTGATGCTACTAAAATACAAATATATATTAAAATTGTTTATAAATTGATGCAAGCACTATCCTCTATGTGCTCCATGCCTGCTCACAGGTTTGTTCATTCAGCTCCTCGAGCTGAAGTGGCTCATTCAATCCCCTTCTGGAATCTTCGATGAAAACCTGATGTCACAGGTCCTTCCCTTTTACCCACACGACTTTTCTCCATTCAACCGTGAGCTTCCCTAACTCAGTTTTGGGTCTCGAGACTTTATATTTCCCGATGCTAAAGAGTTCCCTGTCCTCTTGAACTCCTGATCTCTGACTACCGATGCACTCCCTTTTTCCTTAGCCCCTCCTGGCTATGCCCCTGGTCCATGTGACTAGTCCTCATAAAACCGCAGCCTAATCTCCTTTCGGAGTTTCATGACCCAAGCGCTCAACCTTCCTTCCTCAGGATCCCCAATATCCCGATACGCGAAATGCCAATATGGCGATTTTCGGTCTTCCCTTTCTTCGCAATTTTGGATTTCGTAATTCCAAAATGCAGGGACTTCTTGTCCATGGGATTTCTGATCCTCTGAATCCCAATATCCCAATGCAACGTCAGCTAGGCCCACAACGAAACTTTTCACCTCTCACAATTCCAGTGTCTGGATCTCTGAAATGGATGATCATGTGACACGCGTCCTCCCACAACCGGATGACTCAGATTGAATATCGCTAATTCAAAAATTTCGTTACTGATTTCCCAATTTCTCGACCTCGAGAGATTGGATATCTTGAACACCAATGTCCCGATTTGCCACTCTCATCGGGACTTCACTTCGGCTATTCCCGATGACTTGACCACCATGTAACTCTCGACGGATCTAACAACTGTCGGGTTCTTTGTTCTAGATCTGATGGCTCAGGTCATTTCTCTTATGCACCACCTGGACGTGAAAATCAATGATCCAGATCTTTCCCTCCTGTGAATCAGGCGGCTGCCATGCTCCCTCCTGAGCTTGCAGACTTCTTCCCATCCTTGGGAGAATTCCAAGTGGTCCAAAGGCATCGACCCTTGTCTTCTGGCCTCCTCTGTGAACTCTTGACTCTAAGCTTCACCGCGCGTATGAGAATGTTGTCCCTCCTAAGCTTTGTTCCCTTCGAATCCTTGAAGGATTCTTCAACTCCTGCTCCTCTGCAGAATATTCACATGCACCCAAAGGTGCTATCCGCCCTGATCTCTCCTGTAGCTTCGACCTCTAAGGAAACTCGGTTCTCCTTTCCTTTCTCCCTCAGATGGAAAATTTGACACCCTCTTGGTTGTCCTCTACTCAAGCAACCTTTTGCTGAGTCTTTCAGGGTATTCAACAACCCTGTGAAGATTCCTAAAAGGACTCTTCCTTCAAATTCCAAAACTCAACTGAGTTCTTTTCTTCTTTGTGCCAATCTGCACACTACCTCAATGCCCACCTGGAAGAGTGTCAAGAATCCTCAGTGATTCTGACTTCTTAAGAACTCACAGTAGAGTTCTTCCTCTGTGCACTCCTTCCACTGGCTCAATGCCACCTTGGCAGAGCTTCACAGAACTCCTCAGAGCTTCTATATGCAAATGTGTTTTCCCTTACATAGCCCTTCCTCCAAGGTATTCAGTAACCTTGAGGTCTTCCCTGAGTTGTTTGATTCTAGTTTCTGTGCCGCAACACATCCTTGTCTGACTTTGCAGAGCTTAGAAGTGCTTATGTGCACTGGTATTCAGAGACCGTAGTACTCTGTCATTCCCTCCTCGCATGAAACCTCAAGACCTTCACCTGAAATCAGACACACTCCTGCAAATTAAAACCTATAGCATACATCTACAACATACAAAAGAACACTCACAGACATTCATTTAACACATAGTCATGCAGGAAAAACTGTTATTTGTATTAAATATGGCAAACGCCTATATTTACAAGGTGTTCCTGAGCACGGCCTGTAACAAGGTCTTGACTCCTTCTCTTCTGCTCTCTACTCACAGACTCTCTTCCTCTCTCTCGCTAACTCCTTCCTAAGAGATTCAATTGATCTTTTTACCTGAGGAGGCTCTTTGAGCTGTTCCCTCCAAATCTACCTACCCTATTCAATTACATTGAATGGGCTGTCTAGTCCGCTATCCGGATCTAGATCTCAGACTTACAAACATTAAATTCCCTCTTATCTATAGCATGTACAAAGGCATGGCTTTCCATCTCAACAACTTAAACATTTAATTACATTCAATTCTAAATCAAAATGAGGATTGTGCCTCTCTTCATCACGCGATTCAAATTTGCTGACGTGGCTGACTGGCTAGTTGGCTGGCTGACGTGGAGAGATGCTCCTGCATCATAAAAGTAAATATGGGAGATTCCACTTCAATGATTACTCCATATTCACTTGTTTGGAAGTTAATTCACAAAATTATCCAAAATAATGTCTCTACGGCTTCCTCTCAACCACTGAAATCTAATGACATCACATAATATTTTATTCCTATTGGGTTGTTTCCCTCATCATTTGTCAGGGTGAATTTGAAGGTGAAATGAATTTTATCATAAATGAGAAATCAAATTCTTAAGAGTGCAATGAATACACTTGTTAAAAAAGGTGAGAATACCTTTAGTACAAAAATATTAGAATATTTAACTCAAATAGAAAATACTAAGGTATTGATTCAATCACCAATGAAATATAACTATGATAAAGGGGTTTAGATGGTTTATATACACAATATTTTTGGTTTCTTGATAAATTAGAGGCCTTCAAATATTGAGTTTCAATGGAAACAATTTAACAAGTCGATGAAAATCAAGCTTCAAAATAAATAGACATATTAACAAGTCTCACCCAATAGGATGTTCAATGGAATAGAGTCAATGGGATTTTTATGATTTCAACATTACATTTGGTAAGAATGATATTGAATATAATTAAAATATGATTAACATACTAAATACTAGAGAATAATAATCACACATAAGAAACACAACTGAGTGCATGAGATATGTATGGTTATAATAAGTTCCCCTTAATATAATATCATTACTGATATTTTTCTCTCAATTTTTGTCTACAAATGATCCAGATTAGATCATTATATTATTTTCCATCTATCTCGATGCTTTCAGGGTTGAAAAAATTGGAGGAATCAACTTGCAGCCCTTTATTGTAGTGGTAGGTACCATTTTTGAAAATTTAGGTAGGAAATTGTCACAAATATTCTAGAGCAATTATGAGGCATCAATTGACCTTTTTTGTTTCCTAATTATGGAGAAATATTCCATATTATACAATCCAAGTCCTTTCCAATGGTGTTTCAAATGGCTCGATCAAATTTCTATGAGAAAGTCATGCCTCCCACAATTTGACCTACCATGTTGACCACCATGTCACGAGAGGATGCCATGYCAKCCCCAATTACTCACACACATGGGGATAGCCATGTGAAGACCTTCARGAAAATTCTAGAAGGTCTAAAACCTTATCACAATTGAGTGTTGRGGAATTAAAAACCCTAACCATAGATGGATATTGATATATCATGTTAAATACYAGGTCACTAGGAGGAGAAACAGTTCCATATTTAGCATTGATTTTGTTCCATAGTTGAGAATAACACTGAGGAGTGGTATTTTGAGAGACTAATGAAGGAGGAGAGATATTGTAGAAACAATATTGGCCACAATGTCAAGGGAAACTCCATGGAGAGTACCTCTTTCTTTGTACTTGCATTTGAAGAAATAACAGTAGAGTGACCTCGACTTCTAGTTGAGTTTTAAACCTTATTGAGATTCCCAGGTTATATCTTGTTTTTATTTGTGGATGGTGTGTGAGTATTCATTTTTTTTCTCTATTTTTTTCATCTCAAACATTTCATACATTTAGGAAGAAAACCAATAATTAAATAATATGAGATGTAAAGGAAACTAACCTTCACAGTAAATATTTCAGTATTTTATTAGATATGTTGTGATGAAATGTTCTAGTGGAATATCCACAATAGTTTATAGATCATATCAGTGTCAGAGTAGGTTTTCTTGGGGATTGTTTGGAGATTTGTAGGGATCCAAGAATCATTTTAAGAAGAAAGTGTAGCGCCCCTTTTCTGGCTACTAAGGCTTAATCTCTCTTAAAAGGAAACTTTATCACCACTCTATACATAACTCGTATAGGTATTATAATCCCATTCATTTAAACAAATAAACACCTTCTACACAGAGTATTCATACGAGTTACTGCCATAATTAACAATCAATAGTATTTCATACTAATTCATATACACAGTGGAAATCATGATAACATAAGCAGTAGAGTCATGCAAAAACATAATTAAAACATAAACAGATACTTATCTTTTTAATAGTGGTAGAATCCACCAACCAAGTGCAGGCCTTCCACGAACCTGCCAGCCTTAAACCACACTGCCCATCAGCTCAACAGTGGGTCACCCCCGAGCTGGGACTAAGCTCCACCATAAGACAAGAAATCCTAGGCTAGGGTGAGGTTATAGGGAAAACAACACACAACCACAAGGAAGGGATTCTCTCCAAGGAACCTCCCACACTCACCGCCCATAGACCCTCATTCCCCACATTCCTGTTCCACCCCAGGAGTATACACCTTCTATGTCACCTAGACAATCCTTTGGCTACTAATCTCCCTTGCCTTGGGTTATAGGAATAGGCTAGACTGGAAGTCTCTGGGCTCTATGGCAGCTACACGGTTCCTTCCAGGAGTTCTCTCCTTCCTCTGTGCACTCTCTCACTTGGAGGGAGTCGCTCACAGGTCGAACAACCTGGTCTTCCAACATCAACCACCTCTCTCACCTAGAGAGAGTGTTGTACAAACTAGCCAACAAGCCACATAGGGAGTCCACCACCATAGGAATCCAGACAAGAATCCATAGGAATCCAGATAGGAACACGCTAGGGCATCTCCAGATGGGTGCAACAGTATAACCAGGCTTAGCAGGGACGAGACACTTCTGTTCTCTCAGTTTGGCAACATGGAATAGACTCACATTTTGGATTCTCAAGGATGTGTGACGAGTTGTCCACATAGAGGTCGATTCAGACTTCCCAGTTTAGAACAGAGAAGGGGTGTACCAACTTTCCAGAACAAACACAGACTCTTTCCCCAAATCCACGCAGGCTTCTCGTTCAGGAAATATACACACTAGTTTTCTCAGAGCCAAACATAGACCTTTCAAATCACAGGGACGCATGAAGGTTCTCTGCAGGAGTCAGGTTGGTAGTACTATCCAGGGCTCCGTACACATTCAGACAATCGGGTAGAATGGGGGAGAAACCCTTCTCACAGCTCACCCTAGCCATTTTATTCGCATGCGTCAGGGTTGACACTTGTCACCCATGAAACAATATCCATTCCACCAGCACGTATCTCCCTTGTATGTTCTCCCCTTGCCAGAAACTTAGGATAAAAACATAAAATGTACATGTCTTTTGGGATAATATTAAAATATTATTCCCCAGGCTTAGCCCCTAGGCTCAACACTTAGCCCCTTTTCCAGCTTCCAACCCCTAATTACTTGCCCACCTTATGGATGCTTAGTCCCCCTTCACTCATTCATCGTGGTCGGTCTGCACATGGAGGTGTTTATATTTTATTAATTGTTCTGCATGATTACATATACAACAGCGGGCTCCTAGCCTTCAACACTCAGGCTCCCTGGCCTAACAAACACATAAGACTCCAACTTATAAAAACTTGGCTCGCCAGCCTATAAAACATAATTACAATTCCTTACAGAACATGGTTTACAACGGGGATCGAACCTGGGGACACTACAATCCCCCTCCCCTTATTTTTGCACCATCCTCAGTGCAACTCACACTGTCTCTGCAAGTCTTTCAAAATTTTCAAAAAGATGTGGGTACTATGCCTGCATAACCTCTTCATGCTCGCATGTCCCATCCTCAGGACTGTACCATGTCCACTAGACCTTTACAAGCTCTATGGCTCGATTTCGGAGCTGTTTTATTTTCCTATCCAATATGCACATAGGATGCACTTGCAGGACACCTTCTAGTTCCACCTGAATCACATTCCAATCGATAACATGATTAGCATCAGATACATATTTCTTAAGCAGTGAAACATGAAACACATTATGTATAGTCATAGATGTAGGTAATGCAAGAATGCATGCAACCGGCCCAATCCTTTCCAGTATCTCAAGTGGCCCACAAAATCTTGTTGCCAACTTGGTGCAACTTCCCAGCTTTAGGGAACTCCTATTAGTTTTCACTTTTAGGAAAACATGGTCAGCCACTTTGAATTCTCTATGGGTTCTGTTACTATCAGTGTAACTTTTCTGTCTATCATGGGTAGCTTTTAGATTCTGTTTAATTCTCATAATTTGGTCTTCCATCTCTTTGAGTAGCTTAGGCCCAACTACTACTCTGTCAGCTGGATTATCCCAGCTCATTGGAGTGTTGCACTTTCTTCCATAAAGCGCTTCAAAAGGGCTCATTTTCGATGATGCATGATACCCATTATTGTAGGCGAATTCTACCAAGTGAAGGTAGTCTTCCCACCTTGATGGTTTATCCATCACATACATTCTCAGTGTGTCTTCTATTACTATGTTCACTCTTTCTGTCTGTCCACTAGACTCAGGATGATACACTATACTAAATTTCAGATTCGTTCTGAATCCTTTGAACAGTCCTTTCCAGAAATTCGAAGTTAATTTTGGGTCCCTATCATACACAATTGTCTTAGGAATTCCATGCAAGCGTGCAGCTTCTTTTAAAAATATATCAACAACATCAGCTGCTCTGTGGGTGGTTTTCATTGAAATAAAATGGGTAGCTTTAGTAAGCTTGTCCACCACCACCATGATTGAATCATGTCGCTTTATTGTCCTGGGAAATCCTGTGATAAAATCCATTGTTACCATGTCCCATTTCCAGTCAGGAATGGGTGAAGGCTGCAACAACCCTGTTGAGTGCCTGTAGTGTCACCTTTCACTACCGAGGCTTTCAAAATCTCTCGCTAACCAATCTGTACATGGAATTTTACATAGAACATACAGAATTGTATAATCACATGTGTAACAACAAATAGATACATTTTGATTCTCAGAATAAACATATAGTTACTGTTATAATTAGACAATCCATAGCTTTCAACAGTAATTCGTTTACACAGCGGAAAACATGATAACAGATCTAGTACAGTCATGATAAAATGTGGTAAAAAAAATATAATTAAACACTTATCTTGTGACAGTGGAGAAATCCACCAACCAAATGCAGGCCTTCCACAAACCTCCCAAACGTAGACCGCACTGCTCCTCAACTCAACATTGGGTCAGCCCTGAGCTGGGACTGAGCTCCACCCCAGGGAAAGGAATCCAGACTTAGGCTGAGGTTACAGCGAATTCAGTCACACACAACCACCAGGAAGAATTCTCTCCCAGGAATATCCCAAGCTCACTGCCCACAGACCCTCATTCCCCACATGCTTGTTCCACCCCAAGAGAGTGCACCTTCTCTATCACCTGGAAAGTCCTTCGACTACCAGTCTCCCTTACCTTGGGTTACAGGAACAGACCAGACCAAAAGTCTCAAGGTTCTGTGGCAACTACAGGGTTCCTTCCAGGAGCTCTCTCCTTCCTTTGCACACTCTCTCACCTGGAGGGAGTCGCTCATAGGCCAACAAGCCTCACATAGTCCAGAACTCCGTGCCACAACAAACACAGGGAAAATGGACATAGGCTTCCCAAGAACTGATTCAATAGTCACAAGATGTTCTCACGGTCAAGAGTTCAGAACAGGGCTCCACGCACAAGCTCGCTCAGCTTTTCCTAGGAAAACATAGACTCTTCCCTGAAATTGACATGGACATTTCGTTCAGGGAATGCACACACTAGTTTTCTCTCACATACAGACTCCACGGCTCTGAACAAGGGTAAACACACATTCTTTAGCACCCAACACAGGCTTCCTCTCTGTAACAGACATACATGAGGTCTCCTGCAAAATGGCTCCTACGGCTCCTGCTCTCAGCAGTCGGGTCGAATGGAATGAGCGAGATCCCCCCCCATGGTTGTTCCATTCTATTTTATTTTCTTGCATCAGGGTGGACTATTGTCACCCTGGGAACTGCATGCGTTCCATCTGCATGCCTCCCTATACACGCCTTTCCTTTTTGCTAGGAACTTAGGATAAAATAATATGCATATGGATTTTTAGGAAATAATATTAAAATATTATTCCAGGCCTAAGCCCCTAGGCTCAACACTCATCCCCTTTCCCACCTTCCAGCCCCTAGTTTCTTGCCCACTCTGTGGATTCTCAGTCCCCCTTGACTCATTCATCATGGTCGGTCTGCACCTGGAGATGTTTATATTTTATTAATCAATCTACATACATACAAGTACATCAACAGGATCTTGGCCTTCAACACTTAGGCTCCCTAGCCTAACAAACACATAAGCCTACCAGCTTATACCAAACTTGGCTCACCAGCCTATAAAACATGTTTACAATTTATTTCATATATCAGGATCTGCTACGGGGCTTGGCCTTGGGGACACTACAATCCCCCTCCCCTTATTTTTACACTGTCCTCAGTGCAACTTACACTGTCTCTGCAAGTCTTTCAAAATTTTCAAAAAGATGTGGGTACTCTGCCTGCATTACTTCTTCATGCTCCCATGTCACGTCTTCAGGACCATACCAGGTCCACTGGACCTTTACAAGATCTATAGCTCGATTCCGAAGCTGTTTGCTTTTCCTGTCCAATATGCGTACAGGATGTACTTGCAGGACATCTTCTGGTTCCACCTGAATCACAGTCCAATCGATAACATGATTAGCATCAGGTACATATTTCTTAAGCAGTGAAACATGAAACACATTATGTATAGTCATAGTTGCAGGTAATGCAAGCATGTATGCAATTGGCCCAATCCTTTCCAGGATCTCGAATGGCCCACAAAATCTTGGTGCCAACTTGGCGCAACTTCCCAATTTCAGGGAACTCCTGTTAGCTTTCACTTTCAGGAAAACATGGTCACCCACTTTGAATTCTCTATGGGTTTTTTTACTATCAACATAACTTTTCTATCTATCCTAGGCAGCTTTCAGATTCTGTTTGATTTTTATCATTTGATCTTCCATCTCTTTGAGTAGTTCAGGTCCAACTACTACCCTGCCAGTTGGATTATCCCAACTCATTGGAGTGTTGCACTTTCTTCCATAAAGTGCTTTGAACGGGATCATTTTCAATGATGCATGATACCCATTATTGTAGGCGAATTCTACCAAATGCAGGTAGTGTTCCCACCTTGATGGTTTATCCATCACATACATTCTTTGCATGTCTTCTATTACTCTGTTTACTCTCTTTGTCTGTCCATCAAACGCGGGATGATATGTTGTGCTAAAGTTTAGATTCATTCTGAATCCTTTGAATAGTCGTTTCCAGAAATTCGAAGTGAATTTTGGGTCTCTATCAGACACAATTGTCTTAGGAATTCCATGCAAGTGTGCAACTTCTTTTAGGAAAATATCAGCAACATCTGCTGCTCTGTGGGTGGTTTTCGGTGGAATAAAATGGGAAGCTTTAGTAAGCTTGTCCACCACCACCATGATCGAATCATGCTTCTTGCTTGTTCTAGGCAATCCTCTAATAAAATCCATTGTTACCATGTCCCATTTCCACTCAAGAATGGGTAAAGGTTGTAACAACCCTGCTGGGTGTCTATGCTCAACCTTAACCTTTTGGCACTCCATACATCTGGTGATGTATTCAAAAATTTCTTTCTTCAACCCCGGCCAAAAATAATGGTTTTTGATTGCTGCCACAGTCTTTTGATATTCAGGATGACCAGCATAAGTCACATTATGCATTTCTTTTAGAATTGCCAGCTTCAATTCTCGGTCATTAGGTACATACACTCTGTTTTTATACAAAAGTAAACTATGAGTTCCCAAGGTGTAACTTTCCTTGGTTTGTGGTTTCTCATGCTATTGTAGCTTTGCTACAAGTCTTTTGTACTGCAAATCAGCATTTGTAGCTTCAAGAATTCTGTCTTTAATCTCAGTTCTGTACATGCTAATGGTTGTAGCATGTAATTCGTGCACTTTTCTGCTGAGTGCATCAGCCACCGTATTTTCTTTCCCTTTGATATCCTTGATATCAAAGTCATATTCACACAGAAATTCCAACCATCTAATTTGCCTAGAATTTAAGGTTGGTTGATCAAATAAATATTTCAGACCGTTGTGGTCTGTGCTTAATTCAAATTTCTTGCCCATGAGGTAATGTCTCCATTTCCTCAGGGCGTGGACAATTTCTGCTAGCTCCAAATCATGAGTGGCATAATTATTCTCATGCTCCTTCAACTTTTGGGGTTCATAACAAACTACAAATCCCTCTTGGTTGAGAACTCCTCCCAGCCCCTCCTTACATGCATCTGTGCAAACTACATAATCCTTGTTTGGATCTGCAATCTTTAGGATTGGAGCACTAGTTAGCAACTGCTTCAATTACTGGAAGATTCTCTCACATTCTTTAGTCCACTGGAACTTCTTTCCCTTCCTTTGCAAGGAAGTGATAGAATGGGCTATCCTTGAGAATCGAGCTATAAACCTCATATAGTAGCCTGCTAGACCCATAAAAGATCTAACTTTTGTCACATTCCTTCGCACTGGCCATTCTCGAATGGCCTGTACCTTTTCAGGATCCACAACGATCCCTTCTTCAGATATTATATGCCCCAAGTAATGGATCTGCCTTTGGTAAAAGGAGCACTTGCTCAGT
>WSFP011240475.1:0-58914 GCA_009831015.1 Picea engelmannii
CTTTCTCTCTTGGCTCTTGGATGAATGTTGCATGGTAAAGTAGGGTTTGATATCTCATTTTCTAGGATTAGGTAAGGAAAAATATGCATATGCTATTTCTTTCTTTCTTATTTTGGTTATTGTTGGTGGAAACCATAGGGAGGAGTATTTTAGATACACCCTCCATAATTGCTTCATTTATTTGCTAATGTTTTAAGTCTTTCTTTTTACAAGGGTTGCTAGGAGGAATACGAGTGTGTATACCCTCCTAGATTTACCCTAAGTTTGGTTGGCATACCCTAGGGAGTAAGAGGGTTTACACCCTTAGGGTTTTTTATTTATTTAAATTAAAAATTTAAAGACCCCATTTACCCAATTTTAACGGCACTAATCTGAATATTTTGCATTGGAGAAATAAAATAGTTACTTTGGGAAATGTGATTTTCGGTCATTTCAACATTTTGCTATTTGGGTTTTGTTTATTGTGCTTAGAGAATATATTAGCCACTAGGGAATCCCCTCTAAAGGGGTAGTTCTTGCTGATGTTACAAACATTCATCTTCAACCATTAGGGCTGCAAAAACCCTGATCTAACTTCTTTAATAACTCTTAAATCAACCATTGAAATTTTCTCAAAGTTTGCACACATGAACTACTAGGTCTAGGGCAAATTTTGCCAAACTTTGAGGTGGTTTTAGTGGATTATACTATTTCTGTAATAAGTTGTTTGTTGCAGACATAATGCTGATTTATATTGCTGCAGAAATTGTATACATGATCCTTACATTTTTATGCTAGTATCTTGGTCTTTGAATCTTGAGTTTCACTAGTGTTTACCTAGTTTATCTCTTGCACCTTTTACTTGATTTCTAGAACTTGTTTAGAAGAATATTGTGCCATTTTATTTCTGATATATACAGTTACCAACATCTTCTATTAGGAACAACAATATTAACTTGCCTGTCCAATTTATTATATTGCATTATATCTTGGTTTTCCTTGTGTCTCGGGCATGTATTATCTCTTAACAGTTCACTCAAAGCTTTGGAAACCTCAATCAACCCTCAAGAATCATTAACAATCTCCCTTTTCTATTTATAAACTTGACCTATAGTGGCATCCATTCATATATCACATTTTCCATCTCAATTCCCCCTAGGTCACCAAGATTCCCCCCTTGAGGTGACTACCTCACCTCTAAAGTGATGGAAACACCTACCTAATATGAAAGTGGGTAGGTTCTCTATAAGTTGTTTCCAATTGGTGATTGGGTCAGGATTTTCCCAACCTAAAACTTGTGCGATAAATTTTTGGCACCGTTCTCGGGAAGATTTTGAATCCTCTTCCGAACCCTAACGACACTTTGGCAAGTTATCCCAAAGCCTTTTCCCTAGATTTCCTGACGACTCCACCCAAGGGATGTTTCATTTCCACCCTTGATGAGCTCTTATTAAATCTCATTTGGTGACTCGACCTTCCAAGAACCCACCTCATCCCTTTCCATCCTTTGATGAGCCTTGAGCTCATTTGGCGACTCCATTGAGGTATTACCCTAAGTAATGGAAACATGGATTTGTCTCACTTTCATGAAGCATACAAGGCCTTGGATCTATAAGTTATTGACAGATATCCAAACAAGTGTCCGATAAACCAATTCGATCTCCTACCAAAGTTTGATGGTAATCCATTGTCGTTCGTAGCACACATTGTTGAGTTTACCAGATGCATATGCATTTTGAGTGCACAACATGAGGATGTATGCCTGCGATTGTTCTTTATGTCCTTGGGAAGTGAACAGAGGGACTGGATCGGGCATTCTTGCACAACGGAAAGTATATCTTCTTTGACGATCCTCATCAGAGAGTTCCTTAACGCCGGGGACCTGAAGCTCAAAGTCTTGAAGATACAATTTAGGACCTGGAGAATGCTTTTTCGAGAGAAGTTTTTGACCTTGATCCAATTGAAGGATTGAGAAAAATGCTTCTTCCAAAGTTTGTTGAAAAAACAGTTGAAAGACAAGAAGTTGACAACAACAATGAGAAAATTTTTGAGTGTCTCAAGGGAAGCACATAAGAAGATTACTATTTTTGTGAAAAACTGATGAAAATTTTTCTTGACTAGGAATTTCTAGTTAAGTTTTGTCAACAGAGAGTAGAAGAGTATGACTCCAAACTCGAAAATTATGAGGAAAGTTCTGCCCCAAACTCATCCTCGGAAGTGGCCATTTCATATTATGGAACATATTCATTATACAACACTGTAACCGAGAGGTATGTGTACCAGGAGAACTTCCCAAATGACGATGAGCCTCTCTCCGTGCCTAAGGAAGTCTACAAACTTGTTAGAGATCAAGATCAAGATTGTGAATTCTATGATCCTATTAAATATGATGAAAACTCTATTAAAGAAAAAATCGATGGAGAAAGTTACCAAGAAGAAGAATATCTTGATAAAGTACAATATCTAGATGAGCAGAAGGAGACATTGGTATCCATGCCCCTGCCTGAAGAAGATTATGTCCTTCTTCCCTGTTTTCCTCTTGCACATGAAGTTGAAGAAGCAACTAGCCTTAATAATGAAGAATTTGAATATCCAGTCCATGCCTCTAATCCTCTTGAACGCGAAGACAAAGAGATGACCATTTATGTTGATGGTCTTATGAAATAAACTTTAGATATGGTTGATGGACATATAGACACTTTCATACGGACTGGTAGACGTAGGTGGGAGCTTGTTCGTCACATTTTTGATAGAGACCCTATTTATGAAATTGAGGGCAGCTGATGCAGGAACATCGTCAGCAAGACCACGTGGAAGGACGACTCAATGCCATAGCGCACACGAAAGGATAACTCAGTGCCATAGTGTGCCTTTCTAATTTAGAAAGGAATCTACAAGCTAGCGTTTTTTGTAAATCCATTTTTGAACAGATGGGTGATGAAGAGAGAAACGCTTGGGATCTGAATGATCGCAAGAGATTTGGGAGTTTCACTCTCATTCTTGAATGTAATTGAACTAGAGTAGCAGTTAGGTTTTTCATTTTTTGGGGAGTAGACAAGTAGTCGGGGGGAACCCGAGAGGACCTCTAGTAGATGTAGATGCATGGCTTGCCCAAATGAGGTGGCTAGAGTAGTATTGTTGAATAGGATATAAAATAGTTTGCTTGAGAGAGCCGAGACTATGTTACAGTCCAACTTACACATATTGTAATCAGACATTCATTTTAATAGAGAGAAATAAATTTTTCCTGTATATGAACTTTCTATATGTGTTGATGTGTTTATGAATGTAATTTGTGCTTATGAATGGATGTTGTAGATGTTTGTTAAGTTTTCATCTGCAGGGATAGATAGAATTCTCTATCTGTGACTTTGCTAGAATTGTTTTTGGGTTCTTTAGGCGGTGCAAGGAGTGCGCAATAGAATGTTGGGGGTTTTGGAGCCAACGCAAGGAGTTCGTATCTAAATCTCCAATCGAGTTCAGGGGAGAATGTGCCAGGAGGGCACACTAGAAGGATTCACAGACTCAAGAAGCCTCAGAGTTACTGAACACTCTGGAGGAAGGATTGTGTAGAGGAAGCACATAACAAAACTACTAAAGGTTCTGTAGAGATCTGCCAGGAAGGCATCGAGCAAGTGCAAGGAGTGCACAAGGGTGAACTCTGTTTCGAGTTCAAAGAGAAAATAAGTGTCACAGGAGAAGGCACTTATAGGGTTGCTGAATACTCTATGGAGATCCGCAAGTGTGTGTTGAGAGAATGCAAGAAGCACATTCTTGAACTTGAGAGAAATCAAGATTTTGGAGGAAGACCTGTGCAAGGAGGGCACTAGGCCAACACTAAGACAAAGTGTTGAAAGACAACCATCTGAAGGCTCAACAAAGCACAATAAGAGTGCGTAGAGAGAACTTGTTCAAGTTCGAAAGCTCAGAAGAACGTTGAGTTGCCAAGAAAGCACTAGAAAAGTCTTTTTGAAGACGCAGAAGGACCGAGTCCCTTAGAGATCTGAGTAAGCTAAATCTCAGAAAGGATGGTGCCTTTGCATAGAAAGTCCTACCAGAAAGGGGCAAAAGATAGACTTGTTCCAAGTCCTAAATCTCAAAGGAGAGGTAGCGCTTCAATAAACACAGGCGAGACTCAAAGTCATCGGGCTCGCAGAAGGATCAAAGGTCGAGGCCTTTGACACTTAGAGAATTCTTCCAAGTCTAGGAAGAACGCCAAAGCTCATAAGGGATAACACTTTCCAAGAAGCGCAAACAAGATCCAAGAAATGGACTCACAAGAAGGACAAAGGTCGAAACCTTGGAATCTTTAGAAAATATTCTAAGTCTGAAGAAAGCTTAAGATTAGGGGGAGAGATGTGGACCGTCTTATTAGCATCTAGACAATGAGGAGCAAGCGTAGGAGAAGATAATATCTGAGCCGTCAGATCTAAGCGCAAGGGTCGACAGTCGTTGGATCCAGTTAAGGTGTACGCACCTTAGCCTTTTGAAGGTGCACATGAGAGTGGACTTTGCGAAGTCCCGAAATCATCGGAACCATCCATCATAAGGGGACAGGTGGCAACATATTTGAGAGTTTGAGGTCTTAGAACTTGGAAAATTTGCAAGGAGGACAAGAGAGAACCTTCGAGGCCCAAAATTGTGAAATGCGAACTCGCGATTTGATCCTAGCCACCCATCAAGAAGGGACACGTGGTTGGAGCTCAACATTTCACTGACTCGCAGAGTGGAAAGGTCAAAGGGCAGAGTCGTGAGGATTCATAAAGTGAGAACTCGTGAAAGGATCACAACCGTTGATTGAAGAGAGAGCGTGGACTGTTGATTGTCCATGGAAATATCAGGAGTTCAAATATCGGGAGAAGGGAGGTGAGCGGTCCTCCAACTTCACGAAACACAAAGTCCCTATACGCAAAAAGGAGATCATGACCGTTGGATCATGGGGATTGTGGACCATTGATCTGACGAGTGGAACTCACAAGTTTGGGTTTCGAAAGGACGAGCAAGCAGACTTCGCAAAACACGAAATTGTGAAGCACTCAGAAGGTTTGGCCCCAGGTCATAGCGAGGGGTCATATGGATGGAGGATAAGGGAGGAGCTAGCACGCGCTAGGCCCCTATCGGGATTTCGGAGGCCAGGAGAGTCGGGGTGACTCACATGCAAATACCCGATACGTGAAATCGCGAAACACATTTTGAGTTAGGCGAGTGGTAATAGCCATGGTCGCAAGAAGGAAGGGGCTTAGCCAGAAAGGAGCTAATGCCCAGTTAGCGTGGAAATTGAAAAACGCTCAGGAGAGAACCCGTGGGTCTCATACGACCTGCGCATTTGGAGAAAGAACCTATGTAAGTGGGTTTGGGGTCTAGCAGAGACCCAAAGAGTTGATCTGACTCAGTTTCTTGATCAATCCTAGATCGGGAGGTTGCACAACCATGAGGGGAGAAGGGAGGTCTGCATCAGTAGCCATCAAGAAAATGGGTTTGATTTATCATCCTCAGAGTACTACTTTTCATTTGTTTATGATTCATATGTTTGGAAACCTAATGATGACATGATTACATATTTATTTGAGGATGATTGATCACAACATTTCTAGGATGATTTTCAGCCATCCCTTGGGACTTGGAACACATACCTTTTTGGGGATGCATAAATATTGTATGAGGAATCTTATCCACCTCCGTCCTCAATTTTGGAGGAATACTAGGATGTGGCCATCGTAGAGCGATCATAGTTTCACTCTATAAAGAGGATGTATTTTCATATCGATGATTTCTACATGGATTCATAGATGAAGGGGCCGTATTTTTGTTTCTCTAGACCTACGACTGTCCCTTACCACATATCTTCTTCTCCGGGAACTAATGCAGACTTCTTTCGATATCTCATCTTCTCTTAGTATTCAATAAGCATTGGATATTTGTGCGTGAATGAAGATGAACCATTGTCTATATATGCTAGTCCTTTTCAGAGATGGTTTGATCAAGCGTGTGGCTATCACCTTAGACATGATTCCTTGGATGATCAGAGTTGCAGATATTATTTCCATAAGGATTTCCTCCCTCCCTCCCATCTCCATGAGTTTCATTTCATTTCATGATTATATATCTATTTATGCTCATGATCATTACGTGCTTGACTTATCTGTGTAGTTTTACATAATTAAGAAAAATGGGAGATACTTTGATGGGATGATCAACTGCTTGCACTGGTTGTATGAATTCACATGACATCACCTATTGATTGATCTTCAGGGCCCCAAGGATCGAGGTAAGTAGGTAGGTAATATTTCTTTCCTTTCATTTTGATCTTGATTTCTCATATTAGTTTAGATGCATTTCATATTTCATTTTTCTCTACTTGCATATTGATTTCATGCTTAGTTTAGAAATTTTTGAAAAATGCCAAAATTTTCTTTTCTAGATTAGTTTTCGTTTGGATTTTGATATATATGGACAAAGGGTTATAGAACCACCCTAGATTTTATGGTTTTATATTTCAGTGTAGGCACAGGTCTACCAGGAGATGTTGTGGTTCTCATGCACTTTACTACGAGAACATGTCCCCAAGTAAGAGCCAAATGTTATCCCCATTTTTTAGGATAACTAAGGAGATCATGTCTTGGCGCCGTCAGGTTGAATATATGGAGTGCCGAGAGACTACATGACAAACAATGTCCACTTGCACATATGAAATCCTGCTCTATCACCACATTTTGATCCATTATCAGTGCATCCACCACACCAGCTAGCTTCTAGAAGGTAGACGGGTCTTGCTCCATGTGGTACAAGTCAACTATTGTGGTAGGTAATCACCCTAATATTTAAGGTATTTAAGCACGTTGAAGCTACTTTTGATTGTAGAACACCTGCTTGGATATTATGCTTTTTACCCTATTTCACCTTGGTGGGTGTCATAGATTTCCTAGTAAGTGGCCAACCTTTGTGGAAGGCTTGCAACTGGGGGTCCCTTGAGGGGTTATCGTACCATTTCCAACCATACATGCCACTTTCTTCTCATTACATTCCCATCATATCGCTCTCTTCTAGGTCCTTTGACTTTAGTGACCTAAGAAGGGCATGCACCTCATTTGATGGGAAGAAGGGGCTGAAGACCCAAAGGGATTGTTGTTGGCTAAAAAGATAAAAGCCTAGATATAGACCTTCCATATGCTTCACCGAGGAATCCCTGAGAAAGCAATGGAATGCTTCTTTGTAAGAAAAGGGGGACCTACAAAATTGAATGATAATGAATGCTTAGGGGGTTAGTTGGAGGATGGGAGGTCTCCTCATGAGCCAACCTATCATGATCATGGGTATTTAGCGATACAAAATTACCATCATTTGGTCACCAAGCCACTGTAGTGGATCTCAATTACATAACTGAGAGAAAGAGGGTCTCATCATGAGCCAACCTCCTCATTTCCGCGAGGTATTTGTGAATGACACTGTCATTATCTAGACACCATGCCATGAAAATGGCCTTCAACTCATTCCTTAAAACATGAAATAAATAATGAATGGAAATAATATGGGATTGGAAAAATTGCATCACAAACAAAGGTGCCACACATTGATCCAGTGTTTTGGAAATTCACTATTTTTAGTAATTTTTTGGTTCCTAAACTTCCGGGGCCATTTTGAGGGCCTAAACGAAGTTTTTTCACGATAGAGCACCTCAATAAAATATAAAGGCTTTGATTAATCCATAAAAATGAATCTCCTCATCGATACCTTTCGAACGAGATATCGTACTCCCCAAACAAAGATTGTATGCCAAAGTTATGCCCCTGAGAAGTTGATACATTAAACCACCCAAAACGGGGTCCACAAAACTGTTGGATTTTCATCTTCCGGGGTTAGGGTTTTGGATTTTATTTATGTTAAAAAGGCCTTTGGAGCCTCATTGTAATAAAAATATTCTTGTGAATGAGCATAGCCATCATATCTCTTCTCAGAGATAAGCTGCTACCATTCTAGCGAGTCTTTCACTCTGTATTTCTACAGTTTTGTACATTTCGCTCATTAATAGAAATTGTGTATTACTGTATCTCTGTGTTTATGGTTATATATCTGATATATCTCTATTATATTATTGGATATCTGATATATATCTGTACATTTCTTTATTATATCTCCGCTCTCATTTCATGCCGAAAATAATCTGGATCAGTGGTATCAGAGCATGTTCCTCTTGATCGTTTTTTTTTCTAGTGCATGTCCTTGATGATGTATGAGTATAGAAAGTTGGGTCTCGAGATTGTATCTCTTGAGGAAAATCACTCTCGCAAACCCAAGAAACCCTCCATGGCAGAAGAAAAGAAAAATGACAGAGCAAATGATTCTATTAATTTGTTGCTTGAACAAGCTCTCACACGACAGAGGGACGAAATGATGGAGAATTTTTCCCACATCCTTCAATGCCTATTGATAATAGAAGATACCTATTCATCAAGAAGACACTTTGGAAGCACCTCTCCTTTCAAGGTACAAGTCAATTTTGATATTCTCTTATTTTCAGGTAAGACATATGCAGATGCCCTAGAAAAATGGTAAAATCTGCTAGAAGGTTATTTCACTGTTCACAATTTTTCCTACAGGGAAAAGATCACCTTCTCACTCCTTAAGGCTCTCCCCCATGTCAAATATTGGTAGAAAACTTACTGGGAGGAAATTTCCACATAGGATTCTGGAATGTATAGGGCCAAGCCCACCTGCGATTTTTTTGTGGATTCGGTCAAGGAACAATATTACCATGTTGGTAACTATGATGACCAGTACATGAGATGGAACATGCTATGTCAATAGAGGGGACAAGCTGTGTCAGATCTCACCAATACATTCTATACCTTTCACACCAAACTGGGTATCAAATATCCTGAGCGGGAGAAGACAGATCATTGATGCAAACCCCAAAACTACTTTCGCGATCGCAACAATTCAACAAGAAGAACCAACATATATTGAAGAGGGGGATCACCTCTTCCATTCACATATGTGGGTGAAGGGGACCCCATTGCATTTTATTGTTGATAGAGGAAGCCAAAAGAATCTAATCTCATCAGAGGTCGTCAAGCAGTTGGGATTTTTGACAACACCACACCCACAACCATACAACATCGGGTGGCTTCGCCAGGGACGAGGTCTCCGTGTCAGACAACAATGTCGATTGTCATACAACATCCAACCCTTCAAGGATGAGGTATTATGTGATGTTTCCCCACTGGATGCTTGTGATGTTCTTTTGGTCCAACCATATATGTGGAAGTGCCATGTTATTTATGAGTCTCAACCCCATAGTGTCATTTTTACTCTAGGAGGTCATCTCTACAGGATACCAGAGGTAGTTACAACTACTGTCCCACCTAAATAGTGCCACAAGGTAGTATCTCATACTATAAAATTCAGCTTCTTCACAATCTTTCAAAAGGTGAACAAAAGGACACCGCAACCATTGCAGCCTCATTCCAAGCACCTTCTATCCAATAGAAACAGGTTGACAAGATTGAAGAAAAGCGCAAATATTATTTATACACATAGTCATATCATGTAGCCAAACTGGTTACAAATGTCCAACCCTTTCAACATCATGTTCTCAACAACCTTCCACAAGCCAAGAAACAAAACTTCTACAGTAAGGAAAACAACTCACCAAGGTTCAGATTTAGCAAACGCTTCCCTCTCTCCCTTGGGAACTCAAATCAATGGATACCATTGCTTCCTAAGAAGGGAGTATTTATCTAGGTGGATATCGGTGGCCACCCACCTATTCCAACTGGCTCAAAAACCTTTTCTGGCAATTTACTATTTTTAGTAGTTTTTTGGTTCCTAAACTTTCGGGGCCATTTTGAGGACCTAAACAAAGTTTTTTCGCAATTGGGAACCTCAATGATTTAAAAAATATTTAATTGTTCCTCCAAAATTAATCTCCTCATCAATACCTTTCCAACAAGATATCGTATGCCCCAAACAAAGATCGTATTCCAAAGTTACGACCACGAGAAGTTGATACACCAAACTACCCAAAACGAGGTCCACAAACCTGTTGGATTTTCATCTTTTGGAGTTAGGGTTTTGGATTTTATTTATGTTAAAAAGGCCTTTGGAGCCTAATTGTAATAATAATCTTCTTACGAATGAGTGTAGCCATCACATCTCTTCTCAGAGATAAGATGTCACAATTCTAGCAAGTCTTTCACTCTGTATTTCTATAGTTTTGTACATTTCGCTCATTAATAGAAATTATGTATTACTGTAGCTCTGTGTTTAAGGTTATATCTCCGATATATATATTTTATATTATTGTATATCTAATATATCTCTGTACATTTCTTTATTATATCTCTGCTCTCATTTCATGCCAAAAATAATCTGGATCACACACTCTCTACAAAGGCACCCATAAATGAGATAACACAAGCCCTTGTATGTCATGAAACTCATCGACCTATGAAGTCTAAACCATTTCCACCTCATCATACACTACATAAACTTGAAAGGCCATCCTTGGGAGCATCCCTTACTTGAGGGTTTTGGTCTACCCAATAGGACCTTTATGACATCCCTTCCATACTTAAACTTGGTCAATTGTATAGAGTTTTTGAGCATTTGTTTGATTTGATGAGGTAGTTTTGATGCACATGTTTAGCTATCTTTCTTATTATATGTGGTTTACACTTTTTATGATATCTTTGAATTGAGATATTTGGAGGGCATACCCTTTTGTTTTGCAGGACCTTACTTGGTGGCTAGTTTTGGGAGAACAATCCTAGCTTGGGCTTCCATGGGGCAAACAACCCATAGGTTGGATGTTGTAGGCCTGCACACCAAATCACAAAGATACAAATTTTGAGGCTTACATGGCATCATGAAAGATATTATCCAACCCCTAATTTCCAAACGACTTGCCTAGGAGAGGCGAAATGCCATCTTTTGATGGTTGATGTCATAGGGGGCTTGATGGTGATGGAGTGATTTCACATTGACACTTAGATGACACTGGGTAGGTGACAGTGGGTTGGTGATCTCTAATTTGTCCCCAATTAGCGGCTGGGTCGGGATTTTCCCAACCTACAAATTCTGTGGTAACATTTTGGCACCATTGTCGGGGAGGATTTTGAATCCTCTTCCGAACCCTAATGACACTTTGACAAGCTATACAAAATCCTCTTCCATAGCTTGAATCATGACTCCTCCCAAGGGATGTTCCCTTTCCACCCTTGATGAGCTCTTATTAAAGCTCATCTGACAACTCCACCTTCCAAGAACCCACCTTATCCCTTTTCATCCTTTGATGAGCCTTGAGCTCATCTGATGACTCCATTGAGGTATTACCCTAAGTAATGGAAACATGGATTTGTGGAACTTTCATGAAGAATACAAGGCATTGGATCTCAAAGATATTGATAGATATGCAAACAAGTGTCTCATAAATCAATTCGTTCTCTTCCCAAATTTCAATGGTAATCCATTGTTGGCCATAGCGCACATTGTTGAGTTTACCAGATGCATCTGCATTTTGAGTGCACAAAATGAGGATGTATGCATGTGGTTGTTCTTGCTATCCTTGGGAAGTGAACAAAGGGATTAGATCATGCATTCTTGCAAGATAATAAATATATCTTCTTTGATGATCCTTGTTAGAGAGTTCCTTAAATGTTGGGCACTAGAATCTCAAAGTATCAAAGATACAATTAAGGACGTGGAGGATGATTTTTCAAGCGAAGGTTTTGACCTTGATCCTATTGAAGACTTGAGAGAAGCACTTCTTCCATAGTTTATTGAAAAAATAGTTGAAAGATAAGAAGTTGACAACATCAATGAGGAAAGTTTTGAGTGTCTCAGTGGAAGCACAGAAGAAGATTACGAGTTTTGTGAACAACTGATGAAAATTTGTCCTGACAAGGAATTTCTGGTTAAGTTTTGTCAATAGAGAGAAGAAGAGTACGATTCCATCCTTGAAAATTATGAGGAAAGGCCTACCCCAAAATTAGCCTGGGAAGTGGCCATTGCATATTATGGAATTGATTCATTATACGGTGTTGTAACCAAGAAGTATGGGTACTAGGAAAATTTCCCAAATGCCGATGAGCCTCTCTCCATGCCTGAGGAAGTCTACAAACTCATCAGAGATCAAGATCAAGATTGTGAATTCTCTGATCCTATTAAAGATGAAGAACACTCTATTAAAGAACAAATCCATGGAGAAAATTTCCAAAAAGAAGAAGACCTTGATAAAGTACAATATCTAGATGAGCAGAAGGAGACATTGGTATCCATGCCCCTGCCTAAAGAAGATGATGTCCTTCTTCCCTATTTTCCTCTTGCATATGAAGTTGAAGAAGCAACTAGCCTCAATAATGGAGAATTTGAAGATCCAGTCCATGCATCTACTCCTCCTACACACAAAGACAAAGAGATGATCATTTATGTTGATGGTATTTTTTATCGCACAAGTTGTAGGTTGGGAAAATCCCAACCAAACCACCAATTGGAAACAAATTATAGAGAACCTACCCACTGCCACCTTATGTAGTTGTTCTCGTCACTTTAGAGGTGAGGTAGTCACCTCAAAGGGGGAATCTCAATGACCCTAGGGGGGATTTAGATGGAAAATGATAGGTATGAGTGGATGTCCCTAGAGATTAATTCTAAATGGTAGGAAGAGCTTGAAAATGGGTCTTGGGAAGGTTTAAGGGTTGCCAAATGAGTTGAGTTACCCTCCAAGATTGAATACCTGCCCGAGACACAAGGAAAACCAAGCATATAATGTAATATGTTAGTTGGACAAGAAATTTAACCTTGCTGTCCCTAATTGCAGAAAAAGTAAATGATATATATCAGCTCAATAAATATAGCAAAGGATGTAATACAAGTGCTAAGCATATGATAAAATAAATAAGAGACAAGGTAGTGAAAGCTAGCTCAACTCATCAATGATTAAGCAATAACTATAGCACAAAAAACATGGATGAAACAAAGGGTTGTTGCAGTGATAATATCAGCCTTATGGATGTAGGAAATCAATCTTAATAGCAGAAAAATCAACCAATAGAAACCACTTCTAACTAGCCCAATAGGTGTGTTAGGGAACTAGTAGAGAGTTGGGGCAAAGTTAGGGCTAAATCCTGGGGTTAGTTTAGGAGTTATTAGAGGTTAGAGGGTTAGTTTTCTGCGGCCCTATTGGCTGTAGGTTAGTTTTGTAGCAACAGAAAGAATTTGTGGTTGAAAGGGGATGCCTCAATGAGGCAAAAGAGCCAAAGGCTCAAGGAACAATTTCCCAAAGAGACAACTTTAAAACTTGAAAATTTCACATTTACCAAGGAAATAATTTATGTCTCCAATGAAACAAGTAATGACTAGTGCCTTTAATAATTGGGTTAATTCAGTCAAGCAAAGAAATATCTAGAGGTACTACCTCCTTGGGGGTTTAAATCCTCTTACTCCCCAAGGCAAGTATCTATAGCTAGGGTTTAGGCTAAGAGGGTGTATGCACTTATACTTCTCTTAGAAACCCTTGTTAAACCAATAAAATGTAAGCATAAAGTGATGGAGGCTAAGGTGGGGGTGTATGCCCTTATACCTCCGACCTATCTCTAGAAAAATAACCTTGACTTGATTAACAAATGATAGCACATTGTAAAAGACTTACCAATTCAAGGAAAAAAGCTAAGACAAACCACCACAATAGCTAGAGAAAAGACTTCCAAGGATAGTGCATCACTCCCATCAACCAATAACCAAACAGATAGCCATACACAAGAGTACAAGAGATAAAATAGCCAAAGAGAGCGGAAATTTCAGTCCAATACTTCTCACAATGGGAGAGTTATGTTATGAAATGAGATCTTATGATCTGTATTTATATAAAGTGTCACCAAAATAGTTTTTCCACATAATTTTAGGGTAAACCACAAGACTAGGGGTCAAAAATCCTAATCTTGACCCTTTACACAAATAATATTAAATAATTCACTTGAAATTCTACTTTTTGCACAAATGAAAACCCTAAGAGTGACGTCACCCCTTTAAGAGGGACGTTTTAGCACTTTTATGTCAAACATTGAGTTAGAGGTGGTAGGGTTGGGATCCAAAGGCCATGTGTCTCCAATCCAACCCTCTATTCCTTGATCCAAGGGTTCCTTCCTTGAAAATGTTCCATGTGTAGCCACCACCACCTCAAGCCCCTCAAGCATGAAGTCATGTCTCCAAAAGATGAGGTTTTTCCTCTCCTAGGAAAAACGTTTGGCATGTGAGGGCTAGGTCATGTCTCTCAAGTCATCTTCTAGGCCTCCAAAGGTACATCTCTCTCATCCAGCATGTGGGCCCTTAAAATTCAACCTATGGGCTTAAAACCCCATGGAAGCCCAAGACATGCTTGTTCCTCCAAAACCGTCCGCGCAAAGACAAATAAGCATGCCCTCCAAGGATCTCAAGTCAAAGTATCATGATGAGTAAATAAAATCAATAAATGAGCCACCTAAGAATGTGCTTCAAAGATTACCCTGTCAAACAAATAAGTTCTCAAAGACATTATGTGACTTGTCAAGCTTGGATATGAGAGGGTTGACAAGGTGTCCTATTGGGTAGATCTTTCCCTAGGTCAAGGAGTGTTTCCAAGTGATCCCTCTCTAGGCCATGTAAAGTGGATGAAGTGATTAAGGATACAGAATCAACATGCATGGGGTTCATGACATACAAGGGGTTGTAGTGCCTCATTCATGGGTGCCTTTGTAGAGGGTGTGTGGCACCTTCGTTTGCAATTCAATTTTTCCAAACCCATTGTTTTTCCATTCTTTGTTTCTTTCATGTTTTAAGGACGAGTTGAAGGCTATTGTCCTAGAGTGGTGCTAAGATAATGACAATGTCACTCACAAATACCATGTGGAAATGAGAAGGCTGGCTCGTGATGAGACCCCCTTTCTCTCAGTTGTGCAACTGAGAAACACTACCCTGGCTTGGTGGCCAGATGATGGTAATGTAATACCGCTAGATACCCATGATCATGATAGGTCAGTTCGTAATGAGATCTCCTATCCTCCAACTAATCCCCTAAGAATTTTGTTATTTATTCTTGCAGGTCCCCCTTTTCTTCAGAGAATCGTTTCATTGTTTTTTTTGGGGGATCCCTGGGCAAAGCATCTAAAAGATTTATACATAGTATTTTATCTTTTACCCAACAACAATCCCTATGGGCCTTCATCCCCTTCTTCCCATAGAATGAGGGACAACCCCTTCTTGAGTCTATACACCCTAAAATCCTAAGAGATAAGAAAATGGGGGGTTTAAGTGCTGGAAAGTGGTAAGTATGGTTGGGAATGGTATGATGGCTCTTCAAGGGAGTTTCTAGTAGTAAACCCATTCTCGAGGAAGACCAATTACTAGGGCACAATGTCAACCACCAAGGTGAAACAGGGAAAAAGGCATAATGTCCAAGCATATGTCATGAAATCTAAAGCAATCTAAGATACAACATACTCAAAATGCCTCAAATATTGAAATGACACTCACCATAATACCTGACTTGTACCTCATGGAGAAAGGCCCAATGCCTCTCAGAAGCTAGTTGCTGTGGTGGATGCCATCTGAAAATATATGACCTCTGTGGTGGTGAGAAGGGTCTCCATCTGTGCAAGTGGATACTGCTAGTCCTGTAGTCTCTCGACACTCCATATCTACAACCTGAGGGCCTCGAGACATAATCTCCTTAGTTATCCCACAATATGGGGATAACATCTAGCTCCTACTTGGGGACATGTGTTCACTATAGAGTGCATGAGAACCACAACATCTCCTGGTATAACCGTTCCTGCCAAAAATCAGACAAAAACATTAGAGCATCTAGGGTGGTACTATCAACCTTCATCCATATACATAAAAATCCAAAATAAAAACTAATCTAGAAAAGAAAAATTTTGACATTTTTTTTTGGTTCTAAACTAAGCATGAAATCAATATGCAAGTACATAAAAATGAAATAATATGAGAAATAAATATGCAAATGAAAGGAAATAAATATGAAAATGAAAGGAAAGCAAGATGACCTACCTACTCACCTGGGACCTGGGGCCCTGAAAATCAGGTGATGTCAGGTGAAGTCATACAACCAATGCAGCCGATTGGTCACCTCATCAAAGTATCTCCCCCTGTTCTTAATCATGTAATACAACAAATATAAGTCAAGCACATAATAATCATGAGTATAAACACACATATAATCAATCATGAAATAAAAATCATGGAGATGGGTGGGAGGGAGGAAATCCCGCTGGAAAGAGAAATCATCAGCGTGATCATCCCGCCTGAAAGTGTAGCGACAAGCATGATCAATCCATCTATGAAGAGGGCTACCATATATATATGATGACTCATCTTAATCTTCACTCAAAAAATCACCGCTCCTTGAAGGCTGAGAAAGGACAAGAGATCCCAAGAAAATCCTATGATTTCCCACACAAGGGGAAAGAGGGTAAGGCACAACCTTAGAGAGAAACTCCTCTGTTGGACTTAGAAAATGTCTCTTCTTTGTTTGCAAATCCATGCCCAAAATATCAACATGAAAGCACTTCCTTTTGGTAGTGTGGACCTTAGACTACTTTGGGTTGGCCACGACCTGGTGTCTATCAAAATCTAATGACAATGGCTGAAAGTCCTCATAGAAAGCATTTGCATCCTCAAAAGGGTATGTATCAAGGGATGACTGAAGATCACTCTGAGTATGCTGTGACAAGTCATCCTCGAAGGGGAGGAACATATCTATAAGCATATCATCACCAGACAACCAAATATCTAAATAATACATGCATGAAGACCAATCCTCTAAAAATGACACCCCCTCTATCTGAGAGCTACGCTCAATGTCATAAATGGGGTCTCGATAAAAATGAGACAACGAACATCCCATCTGCGTCTGCTAGTTTGTATGAAAGTGTCTATAGGCTCATTAACCATATCGAAGGGTACTTTCATAAGACCATCAGTATGACTGAAAATGACCATCTTTTCATCTTCATGCTCAAGAGGAGTATGAAATAAACTTTAGATATGGTTGATTTGAATATAGACACTTTCATACATACTAGAAGACGCAGGTGGGAGCTTGGTCATCCCATTTTTGATAGATACCCTATTTACAACATTAAGAGTAGCCCTCAAGAAAAGGGGTTTGAGTTATCATCTTCAGATGACTAATTTTCATCTGTATATGATTCATATGATTTCTAGTCCAATGATGGTGTGATTACAGATTTATTCGAGGATGACCGGTCACAACATTTTCAGTCATCCCTTGGGACTTGGGATACATACCTTTTTGGGGATGCAGACTTATTGTATGAGGACTCTCAACCACCTTCCTCCTCAATTTTGGAGGAATACTAGGACATGGCCATATATGGGTGATCAAACTTTCACTCTACAAAGAGGAAGTATTTTCATATCAAGGATTTCTACAGGGATTCACAGATGAAGAGGCTATATTTTTCTTTCTCTAGACCTGTGGTTTTCCCTTACCACATATCTTCTTCTCCGGGAAGAAATGCAGTATTCTTATGATCTCTCATCTCCTCTCATTATTCAACAAGCAGTGGATATTTGTGCATGAATGAAGATGAACCATCTTATATATATGATAGTACTTTTCAGAGATGGGTTGATTGAGCTTGTGGCTATCACTTCAGGCTAGATTCCTTGGAGGATCAGAGTTGCAGATATTATTTCCAACATGATTTCCTCCCTCCAACCCATCTCCATGAGTTTCATTTCACGATTGATTATATATCTATTTTTTCTCATGATCATTACATGTTTGACTTATCTATGTTCTTTTACATAATTAAGCACATGTGGAGATGCTTTGATGGGATGATCAACTGGTTGCACTGGTTGTATGACTTCACCTAACATCGCCTATAGCTTGATCTTCAGGGCCCCAAGGCCCCATGTAAATAGGTAGGTCATCTTTCTTTCCTTGGATTTGCATATTTCTTTCTCATATTAGTTTAGATGAATTTCATATTTTATTTCTCTACTTGCATATTGATTTCATGCTTAGTTTAGAAATTTTTGAAAAATGCTAAAATATTCTTTTCTAGATTAGTTTTCATTTGGATTTCGATATATAAGGACGAAGGGTGATAGAACCACCCAATATTTTATGGTTTTCTATTTCAGTGTAGGAACAGGTCTACCAAGATATGTTGCGGTTCTCATGCACTCTACTACGAACACATGTCCCCAAGTAGGAGCCTGAATTTATCCCCATTCTATGGGATAACTAAGGAGATCATGTCTTGAGACCCTCAGGTTGCAGATATGGAGTGCCGAGAGACTACATGACCAACAATGTCCACTTTCACATACAAAATCCTGCTCTATCTCCACATTTTGATCCATTACCAACGATTCCACCACACCAGCTAGCTTCTGGAAGGTAGATGTGTCTTGCTCCATGTGGTACAAGTCGGGTACTGTGGCAGGTAATCACTCTAATATTTAAATCATTTAATCATGTTGAAGCTACTTTTTATTATAGAATGCATGCTTGGACATTATGCTTTTGACCTTGTTTCACCTTGGTGAGTGTCATAGATTTCCTAGTAAGTGGCCAAACTTTGGGGAAGGTTTGCAACTGGGGGTCCCTTGAGGGGTTATCATACCATTCTAGAACATAGATACCACTTTCCACTCATTACATTCCCATCATATTGTCGTCTTCTAGGTCCTTTGACTTTAATGACCCAAGAAGGGAATGTACCTCATTTTATGGGAAGAAGGGGCTGAAGGCCCAGAGGGATTGCGGTTGTCTAAAAAGATAAAATCCTAGATATAGACCTTCCAGATGCTTCTCCCAGGAATCCTTGAGAAAGTGATGAAACGGTTCTCTGTAAGAAAAGGGGGACCTACAAAATTAAATGATAATGAATGCTTAGGGGGTTAGTTTGAGGATGAAAGGTCTCATCATGAGCCAACCCATCATGATCATGGGTGTTTAGTGGTATGGCATTATCATCATCTGGTTACCAAGCCAGGGTAGTGGATCTCAGTTACACAACTGATAGAAAGGGGGTCTCATCATGAGCCAACCTTCTCATTTCTGCGAGGCATTTGTGAATGACACTGTCATTATCTAAACACCACGCCATGACAATGGCCTTCGACTCGTTCCTTAAAACATGAAATAAATAATGAATTGCAAGAAGATGGGCTTGGAAAAAGTGCATCGCAAACAAAGGTGCCACACACCCTCTATAAAGGCACCCATAAATGAGATAATATGAACCCTTGTGTGTCATGAAACTCATCGACCTATGAAGTCTAAACCCCTTCCACCTCATCATGCATGACATAACCTTGAAATGCCATCCTTAGGAGCATACCCTACTTTAGGGTTTTGGTCTACACAATAGGACCTTTATGAAACTCCTCCCATACTTAAACTTGGTGAATTGTATATGGTTTTTGAGTATTTTTTTGATTTGACGAGGTAGTTTTGATGCACATGTTTAGGTATCTTTCTTATTATATGTAGTTTACACTTGGAGGGCGTACACTTTTATTTTGTAGGACCTTGCTTGGTGGCCAGTTTTGGGAGAAAAAGCCTAGGTTGGGCTTCCATGGGTTAGGGAGCCCACAGGTTGGATGTTATAGGGATGCACATTGGATCACAAATATATTCCGTTAGAGGCTTACATGGAATCATGGAGGATCTTATCCAGCCCCTAGTGCCAAAACGGCTTGCGTAGGAGAGGGAAAAGATCATCTTTTGAGGGTTGACGTCATACTTGAGGGGGTTTGATGGTGATGGAGTGATTGCACATTGACACTTTGGATATTTTCATCGGAGGAGACATGGATTGATCCTATCACTTGATGAGGAGGCTCAAGGATCCCCAACAACCTCCATTCTCTTCTCCAACGATTTTCTCAAAGTGCCAAAAAGTCCCCTAAAGGGATGACATCATCTTCTTTTTAGGGTTTATAATGTGTTAAAGTGAATTTTAGGTGAATTATTTGGTTATAGGGTTAAGATAAGGGTTTTTGACCCATTATATTATGTTTTACCCTTTTGAATGTGGACAAACTATGTTTTAAGACTATTGTATAAATAGAGATATTGTGAATCTCATTTCATAACATAACTCTCCCATTGTGAGAAGTACATGGATGAAATTTTCTCTATTCTTGGGAATTATGGTGTTTCTCTCTTGTGAAAATGTTTTATGGTGCTATCTTTTGGTGATTGGATGAGGAGGAGTGATGCACACCTCTTGGAGGCTTTCTCTCTTTGGCTCTTGGACGAATGTTTCATGGTAAACTAGGGTTTGATATCTCATTTTCTTGAATTAGGTAAGGAAAAATATGCATATTCTATTTATTTCTTGATTATTTTGGTTATTGTTGGTAGAAACCCTAGGGAGGATTATTTTAGATACACCCTCCATCATTGCTTCATCTCTTTGTTAAGGATTTAAGTCTTTCCTTTTGCAAGGGTTGCTAGGAGGAATACGAGTGTGTATACCCTCCTAGATTTACCCTAAGTTTGGTTGGCATACCCTAGGGAGTAAGAGGGTTTAAACCCATAGGGTTGTTGTTGATCTAACTTGTGCTTTAAAGACCCCATTTACCCAATTTCAAAGGCACTAATCTGAATATTTTGCATTGGAGAAATAAAATAGTTGCATTGGGAAACATGATTTTCGGTCATTTCAATTTTTTGCAATTTGGGTTTTGTTTCTTGTGTTTAGAGAACCTCTTAGCCACTAGGGAGTCCCCTCTAAAGGGGTAGTTCTTTATTCTTTTACAAACATTCACCTTCAGCCATTAGGGCTGCAAAAAACCTAATCTAACTTATTCAATAACTCTTAAATCAACCATTGAAATTTGCTCAAAGTTTGCACACATGAACTAATAGGTCTAGTGCACTTATTGGAAAACTTTGAGGGGTTTTTAGTGACTGATATTCTTTCTGTAATAAGTTGTTTGTTACAACCATAATTCTGATTTATATTTCTGCAGAAAGTGTTTACAACAACCTTACCTTTTTATGCTAGTATCTTGGTCTTTGAATCTTGAGTTTCACTAGTGTTTAGCTAGTTTATCTCTTGCACGTTTTACTTAATTTCTAGCACTTGTTTAACAACTTATTGTTCCATTTCATTGCTGATATATACTATTACTAACAACTTCTATTAGTGACGAAAAGATTAAATTTCTTTTCCAATTGATTATATTGCATTGTATCTTGGTTTTCCTTGTGTCTCGGGCATGTATTATCTCTTTGTAGGTCACTAAAATCTTTTGCAACCTCAATAAACCCCCAAGACTCATTACCAAGATCCCTTTTCCATATAGAAACTTTACCTATAGGGGAATCCGTTCGTATATCACATTTTCTGTCTCAATCCCCTCTAGGTCACCAAGATTCCCCCCTTGAGGTGACTACCTCACCTCTAAAGTGAGGGGAACACTTGCCTAAGGTGACAATGTGATAACAATTACAATTCTTGATCTTATTCCTATTCATTGTCTATGTATAATACTTTCTTCTCACTGCATTTATGCCCCTTACTGTTCTTTCTGTCACAATTGAAACATAGTCCCTTTATTCTTCTTCCATACATTTGCTGAGGTGTCAATCTTGTCGGTTTAGGAGTGGTAACATGGCACTCTCTATAGTTGTCAGTGACCACCCTTCTAATAGCCATATTTTTGTTTTCCTTTCCACACTGAAATATTTTTCTAGGGATTTAGGTTTGAAGAGATTCACATCATGTTGAATGTTCTCCTTTAAAGTACCCATATAAAGATCTAACAAATTATCCTCATGAATCTTCTTCACCGTGAGACCGAGCTTTTGGAATTATTGAATGTGATCTGTATTTGGATATTTTCGTCGAATATTTATCAATTGACTAAAGAATGTATTTCTATAAATATCCCCATAACGAGATATCAATTCCTCCATAAAAATGGACCAAGATATATTATAATTATTTTTTCTTTCACAAAGCCATTGATACTAAGCAAATTGATTATTTTCCAAATACAAGGATGCAATAGGTACCTTTTGTAGAATTGGTGTTTGGTGTAGATAAAATATTTTCTCCATCTGGAATATCCATGTTATAGGATCTTTATCATCAAATTCTCTCATGTTGATCTTTGGAATGAAGTAGTTCCTTGGTGCCGACTTGAAGCCTTGATAATGTGGATCTTGGAGTAATGAATGATCATGAATTTGAGATTCAGGATTTGTTCTCTCCAAAAGTGACAAAATACCCCTATACATGATTGAGTCTCATCAACCTTGTTCTCCTTGTTTTCATGAATTCCTTGCATTTTGATATCTCCTTTAGGGAGTCTCTCATCTAGAGCATGAAAGATCATGGATGACATGGAATTTTTCAATTCCTTCATGGATTTTTTTTATTTCTTATTTATTTTCATCCATCTTATTTTCCATTTCCTCCATATTATTTTCCATTTGTTTAGTTTTTCTTTGTGATTTTACCAACTCATCACTTGTTATTTACCTAGCACTCAAATCATTAAGTTGTTCCTCCAATTTGGATAGCTTGTTACACATCTTCTCATTTTCTTCATGAGTTATAGATGATATTTCTAGAGGTTTAATTGGTGATAACATATTTTTTGGAACCATGTGGAATAGAAATAATAATACTCCTCTATTTTTTTATTTATCACAAATTTCGAATCACCAAAAACAAATCTTCCAATAAAAAGTTATGCCAATTGTAAGTTACGTACCTTTCAAACCCTTAATTTGTAGTATGTATGGATGGCCAACCTATGTCCTGATGTATCTATGAACTTGGAACCCTTATAAGTATCAAATTTCTAGCTATAGTACTCTGATATGAATTCTTAAACTTCTGACAGTCTGAACATTCAGTGATAAAAAATTATAGAAAAAATACCAAAATGTCTTGTTAAGACAAATTTCAGGATTAGTAAACAACCCCAACTTCCAAGAGATATATCTCAAAAATAATAATGATTCAAAATATGAAAAAAATTTCACCTATAATATGCCATGTCTACTTAGGATTCTGAAAATTTCAGAGTCAAAAACTTCACAAAAAAAAACTTACAGTGGAAATTGCAACTTGACTCTTTTAAAACAGATTTAAGGATTAGTCACAAGCCTTGTATTACATGGAATATATATCTGAAATTATAGTGAAACATAATATGAAATGTGAACTACCTGTACCAGGAGATGTCTCCTCAGCCTCCACAAAGTTTCACTGTCTGAAATCTCATAGAAAAAATTTATAGTGAAAATCCCAAGATGACTAGTTTAAAACTAAATTCAGGATGAGTTAAAACTCTATCTTCCATAGGCTATATCTCTAAAAGTATAACAACATAGAACATGAAATTGTTACCACATGTGCCTTGATATTTCTTCTAAGTAACCTCCACATTTCACTATCTGAAGCTCCCGCCAAAAATATTATAGCAAAAATACCAAGATGACTTGCTTGAAGAAGCAAAACCCTAGGATCAATGCTCTGATACCAAATGTTATGATCCAACGAATTAAAAATGATAAAAATTCAATGAATACAATCCAATTTGAGAGGGAAACCTCCTTTTACAATATATCTAATCATACAATATGAGATGAGATAAGATGATCCTAAGACTAGGTCTCATTGGTATATATATATATATGAGACAAAGGGTATAATTATAATGAAAGGGTGCAATGAAGGGTTCTATTCGACATGAAAATATAACACTAGAAATGAAATAATTCAATATCTATGGATTAATAAAGGGTTTTATACATAACATGGGTCTTTGTATGGGGCTTTGTCTAGGGCTCAACAGGGTCGTACCTCTCCCTATCACCTCCATCATCCTCCCATTGTGTATGAAGATTACCATACACTACAAACCTTGCATTCTTTTTATTGCACAACAAAGTGGCGCCCTGGTAGGACGCTTGTGCGTCCTTGGCCCCACCCGTCAACACCCCATATGGGTGAATAAATAAATAAATTATTAACTAAAAAATAAACAATAAATTTAAATAAACAAACACAAAAATAAACAACAAAAAAATTAAAACAAAAAAAGTATTGAATCAAGCATTAGGTTGAGTATGGTGTGGATGGAACCATGGCTGTCTACCAAAAGTGTCAGCCATGGGTTGCACCCATTGGACCCAATAGTAGCCAATGTGGGGGGGGGGGGAGTTGCACACAACTAACCCAAGCCACCTATGCACAGCAAAAAAAATAATCAGTGAGGGGTAGGGACAACCATGGTAGCATGCATAGAGGGGTTGGCCATGGACTGCACCCATCCAACCAAAAAAAGGGAAATCATCCATATAATCAAATCCTACCACTTCGTAAATGTCAAGCCAAGATCATAGGGAAAGAACCCATACCAAGCTCGAGATACATCATCCAACCACACAACCCTCAAAATCCCAAGCCAAGCTCACAACTAAGGAGCCAACACCAAAGCTTAGTGCACTAGATTCAAAGCCCCGAAACCAAGCCAACAGAGGCACTCACATAGTTTTTCTCATACACCGTCAATGCAACCACGAGCCAACCCATATTGTGCTATAAAATAAGTTCCAAATAAGAGCCAAACCCTATCCCACATACAACTCAAGCCCAAGCAATATTAGTGCATGCCACCACCAAATTGTGCACGTATACATTTTCCTCGAACAACCGAGCCCATATACGAGTCAATCAGAAGAAGGGAGGATTCAACCATGGTTGCACCCTTTGGGAGGCTATCCATGGAGCCATTGATCATGCCCATGCAACCACACATAAAGGAGTCTAGAACGCATGTAGGAGAAGAGAGGGAAGGGGGGCATGGATCATGCCCCTCACACCCTCAGTTGCCATGATCATGCGTAGAGAATATGAGGAGAAACCCTATGCTGCAGAAAAGCCATAAAATACTAGTGAAGAAATGGGAAAATGAGGAAGTAGGTTAGGGAAGCAAGGTTTTGTTCCATGATATTCTAAAAAAAATATGTTTCCTTCCCGATGACATAATTTAATCCAATATTTCATCGATGACTTTTTCAATTGAAGAATAAATTCAATAGTTAAATTGAAACAACATAATTGGATGTAAATAACTGACAATTAGTAAAATACCTCTAACGCTGTCAGATTTAACATTCCAACCTTGTAATGGTCCTGAAGCATTCCAACTCCTTAGTAGCTTACTGATTTGGTCAATTATTTCCCAAAATGGGATTATTCCTCCCATCCAACTAGAAACTTATCCAAATGCTAGCTCTAGGAAACCCAGGTTTCCTAATATTCTATTCCCATGTCTCTAATAACCACCACAACAACTAGTACTAGAAGAAACTCTCTGAATCTATAGGAATCTTCCCAAGATCATATTACTCCCAATATTATTCTCCCTATTCCTTCCCTCTTGTTCCTTTCCTCCCCTAAATTATCCAACCCTTTGTCCCTCTCCCAAGGTTTCCTTTTATCCCATTTTCCCCTGCCATCTTCCTAGCCTCTCGAGAAGAGTCCTAGTGATGTAGCCAAAGCCTGAGATTCATTCACAAGATCATATAAAACATGAAAATACATGAGATTGGAAAACACAATCTATTTTATTTCTTCTCCATCCTAACTATTACAATCGAAGTTCAACCCCTTATAACTAGTATATGGGATTTTCGAAAACAACTAATTTTAGAAAAAACAACTATTTTTTAGAAAAACAACTATTTTTTTAGAAAAACAACTAAATTTATAAAATCATCGCATGACTATAAAATTTACCACTAACTAAGATCTAACCAACATGACACTATTTTCAACTCGTTTTTCTGATTAAGATCATAAACTAAGAGATAACTAATAATTGAAAAATTAAAAATTCTCGTAAAAACACTAAAACCCCAATTTGAGGAATTATATGAAGGAATTTGGCACCGGAAAAGTGTCGAAACAACGTCCAATAAAATATATCCAATTGGAATGGCAGTAAACTCTTTGAGATGCAACTCCCCATAAAATTTCATCTCAAACGGATAACCGAGTCAAAAGTTATGACCCTCGGAAAATCCCTGAAAAATCCCTGCATCATTCTCCTCTGGTTGAAAAGAACGTAGCTCTTGCAAGTCACTGTCTTCAAACTGTTTCCATTTAATGGGATCTAGGTTCATTAAGTATCCCTCTATAATCCACATACTCTCTGTTGGTGCTACACCTTCCCACTGGACCATATATCGGTTGTATTAGTGTTACTGAGTATGAAGGGTCTTCTTATCTAAAAGATGTGCAATATTTTCCTTTTTCTTGCTTGGAATGGCTTGTTGACAATCCACCTCTACCTCACTATCATCACCCATATCATCCCCATGGAAGATACACGAATCAGAAACATTAAACACAGGGGAGATATCGAATTCAGTTGGTAAATCAACCTTATAAGCATTGCCGTTGATTTTCTTGAGAATCTTGCAAGGACCAATTTTATTATACTTCAATTTGTGGTAGGTTCCTCGAGGAAACAACTCCTTCCATAAATAAACCATAACTAAATCACCTTCATTGAATACCTAGTATTGTCAGTAAGCATCTTTGATAATTTTTTTTTTTTTTTTTTTCTGTTCATTACTGGCCTGTAGTTTTGTCTCACATGTTGCTACAACTATTGAATGTGTTCTGCAAATGCTTCCCCATCATCAGTGATCCTATCCCCAAGTGGTATCTGCACAAAATCTAGGACACCCATAGGATTTCTACCATAAACAACATGAAATGGAGATTACCTGTATATGTATTCACTGAACTATTGTAGGCAAATTCCGCTTGAGGTAAAGCCAAATCCCACTGCTTGGGCTTCTCTCCAACAATGCTCCTTATCAGGTTTCCTAAAATCCAATTTACCACCTCAGTTTTCCCATCTGTTTGGGGGTGTTAGGAACTGCTAAATTGTAATTTAGTCCCTATTTTCTTCCATAAATTCCTCCAAAAATGACCTAAGAACCGAGTATATCTATCAGAGGTAATAGTTTTTGGAACCCCATGCAATCTAACAAATTATGAAAAAAAAACAATTCTTCCACCCTCGATGCATCACCAGTTTTATTGCAAGCAATGAAATGAGCCATTTTAAAGAACCTATCAACAACCAAAAAAATAAAATCATTACCTCTCTCTGTGTTTGGGAGCCCCAACATAAAATCAATACTCAGATCTCTCCATGGACCCGTGGGCACTGGTAATGGCATATACAACCCTGTGTTCTGTGAGTGTCCTTTAGACATTTGGAAAATCCTACATCGTGCCACATACCTGGTTATATCTTTTTTCATCTTCTATTAAGGCTAGCGTCTTATCCTTTCCAAAATGTCCTGCCAAACCACTACTGTGAAGGTCTTTGCTAATATTTTTCCTCATTGAACCAATTGGGATGCATAGTTGTTTTCCTTTGAAGAGGTAGCCATCTTACATAAAATATTCACCTTGATTAAGATCCATGCTCCCAATGACTGGATTATTCAACTGTTCCATAATCTCCCAAAAATCATTATCAGATGCATAGAGATCCTTTAATGCAACAAACCCAATTACTTGATTTTCCATGGTTGTCAAAATAACAGTGTGCCGAATCAAAGCATATGCAACTTGATTCTGCCGTTCTGATTTGTGCTTCAAAACAAAGGTGTAGCCTTGTAAGAAAGAGACCCATTTTGCATGTCTATTGTTCAATTTCTTTTGGGTGTTTACATATTTTAATGCAATATGATTGGCAAATAACAAAAACTCCTTTGACACTAAATAATGCCTCCAATGTCACAATTCTTGCACAATTGCATAAAATTCTACATCATATGTGGAGTAGTTCTTTCTTACCTCATTCAATTTTTCAATAAAGAATGCAATTGGTCTACCTGCTTGTCTAAGTACAGCTCCAATGCCTACATGTGAAGCATCACAATCTACCTCAAAGACTTTATCAAAATTATCTAGGCTAATATGGGTGCCTAAGTTACCTTCTTCTTTAGAAACTTAAAACTTTCCTCAACTTCATTGGTCCACATGAATGTCTTTCCTTTGGTGCAATATGTTATGGGTGCTACAATACTGCTAAAATTTCGAATAAATTTTCTATAAAAGGTGGCCAACCCATGAAAACTTCTTACCTCTATGATGCTTCTGGGACTAGGACACTCCAAAATTGCTCTGACCTTATTTGAATCCATATTGACTCCCTCGTCCGAGATTACAAAACCTAGGAACACCAAAATTTCTTGTAGGAAACTACATTTCTTTAGGTTTGCATAAAGTTGATGTTTTCTCAATGCATCCAATATAATTTTTAAATGCTGCAAGTGATCTTCTTTTTTGTTACTGAAAACTAGGATGTCATCAAATGACACAACAACAAACTTACCAATATAAGGTCAAAGCACAATATTCATCAGTCACATGAAAGTGCTAGGAGCATTGGACAACCTGAATGGCATCACCATCCATTCATGTAGTCCATCCCTAGTCTTGAAGGCATTTTTCCATTCATCCCCTTCGCGAATCCAGATCTGGTGGTATCCACTTCGCAAATCAATCTTACTAAAATATTTAGCTCCGACTAGCACATCCATCATGTCGCCCAACTGTTGTATAGGAAACCTATATTTGATTGTAATTTTATTGATTGCTCTACTATCTATGCACATCCTCCATGTATTATCCATTTTTGGAGTCAACAATGCTGGTACAACACATGGACTCATCCTTTACCAAACCTTTCTTTATAAGTTCTATCACTTATCAATTGAGCTCTGCATGTTGTGTAGGACTCATCCTATAGGCTTCCTGATTAGGTAAAGATGATCCCGGGATCAGATCAATGTGATGTTTAATATCCCTCTTTGGTGGAAGACCATCAAGTAGTTCATTAGGGATAACATCAACATATTCTTCTAGTAACTTGGCCACTTCAGTAGGAATTGGTATGTCTTCCACGACTCCTTTTTTCACAATTAATGCACAGCATAATCCTGTTGCCTTTGTTTCCTTAACAAACTCTCTTTCTGACAACATATTCTCAGTTTTTCCCTCATCCTTAAAGGGCAATAAGACAAATTTCGATCCATCCTTCCAAAAGGTGTAGGCATTCTTTCCTCCATCATGAATGAATTTTTTGTCATATTGCCAAGGCCTCCCCAATAACAAATGACCTGCATCCATCATAATTACATCACACCATACTTCATCTTTATAAGTCTTACCAATGGAAAACTTGACCAAACATATTTCATTAATGGTGACTCCATTCCCCTTTTTGAACCATGCAATTCGGTAAGGATGGGGATGTGTTTCACAACGTAATTTCAACTTATCTACCATCTCTTTGGAAACCATATTCTCACAACTACCACTATCAATAATAACATGACATACCTTTCCCCCAGAAGTGCATATGGTTAGAAAAATATTTGTTCGAAGCCAAGAATATTCATTGCCGCTACCCTGCCTTTTCTCTTTTTTTTCAGAAATCTCCATTGACCTTCGTATCATGAGACTCTCCCCCATATCAGGTGGGACTTCATATTCAACTCCTTATTCTTCATTCTCAGCTTGGACCAAGTTCAAACTAGGTTGTTGTCCTTGCTTCGACTCTTTCATGTTATAACTTGGGAATTCAAATGCTCGATGACCCTCTACACCACACCTGAAACATAGATAAGGTCCTCCTCTACCACCACCGTAACCTCTACCCCTCTAAAATCCTCTTCCTCATGGATGATTCAGGTTACCTTGTCTAATATCTTTTTCTTTCTTACCACCTTGGGATGATTCGCCTCTGCCATAGTTAAAACCACCCCATGAGGTAGACGATATACCCATCCTTGGTCCTCTATTACTTTGAGAAAATTGTTGGTTTATCTTTTCCTCGACCTTTAAAGATAATTGATATGCCTCTTCCATGTTGCGAACTCTATGCACGCTTAGTTCATCTTGAATAGAAATTTTTAAACAATTCACATACCTTGCATCCAGTTGCTCATCAATTTCCTGGTGATCCACGTGAATGGACAACTGATAAAACTCGTTTGTGAGTTCCTCCACGGTGGACAGGTTCTGCTTCAAGTTCTGAAATCTAGGAAAAAGGGTCTGGGCATAGTCTAGAGGCAAAAAGTTTTCTTGCAATTTTTTTTTTCCATCTTTCTCCAGGTCTTAATTTTGTCTTTTCCTTTTCTTACTCTGCCTTTCTGCACATGATCCCACCAGATCATGGCATGACCCTTCATCTTGGTGCATGCAAATTTCACCTTCTTTTCCTCTGGCATAGGCTGCCATTCAAAAAATTTATCCATGGCATTCAACCAATCTATTAACTCCTCTGGTTTAATATTCCTTGCATATTATGAAACTTCCACATTAATCCTATCATTTCTCCCTTTTAGAGCCATGAGAATCCTTTCTTCAAAAGACACATGCTCTAATTGTTCTTCTTAGTGTTCTTCTTCATGTTCTATATGTTGATCTACATATCCTTGGTCTGTCTCCTCATCAAACACTTCTCTTTGTATTATTCTATGACTAGCCAACATGCTTGTAATATCTGCTAATTTCCTTTGGAGGTTTTGCATATCTTTTCACATCTGAGCAAGACCTGCTCTTCCTCTTCCTTTCCCAGCCATGTTCCTGCTATGATACCAAATGATGTAGCCAAAGCCTGAGATTCATTCACAAGATAAAATAAACCATGCAAACACATGAGAATGGAAAAATAACTCTCTTTTATTCCTTCTCCATCCTAACTATTACAATCGAAGTTCAACCCCTTCTAACTACTATATGGGATTTTGAAAACAACTGATTTTAGAAAAACAACTATTTTTTTAGAGAAACAACTAAATTTAGAAAATTCTCGCATGACTCTAAAACTGACCACTAACTAAGAGATAACTAGCGTGACACTATTTGTCAACTCACTTTTCTGATTAAGCTCATAAACTAAGAGATAAATGATAATTGAAAAATTAAAAATTCCCATAAAAACACTAAAACCCCAATTTGAGGCCTTATATGAAGGAATTTTGCCTTGGAAAAGTGTCGAAACGACATCCGATTCGATAGATCCAATTGGCACAGAAGTGAACTCTTCGAGATGCAATTCCCCATAAAATTTCAGCCCAAACAGATAACCAAGTCAAAAGTTATGACCCTTAGAAAATCCCTGAAAAATCCCTGTATCACCTAGGAAGGTCAAAATATATTAAAATACTCCCTATGTAGTTGGCACATTCATAGCTTGTGCATGTACTAATGATAATAATCATCATCTCTAATATATAGTTCCTATATGTTTCCATCCGTGCATGCAAGGCAATAATCCTTTAAACACAACATCCAATGATCTTATTAACTAAGCCACAATAATCCATATGAATTGAACATTACACCAAGATCATCATAAATGAATTAACCAAGCATTTAAGACACAAAAGGAACTAAGTTAACATTTCTAATTCCCAACGACATTCTTGACTAATTTGAATCACTCCTCCTCCCTAACCTACTTCCATCTTCCACATCCTATCCTTTCCGCCACTAGAATATGTAGGACGTCAACTATATTTCCCTAACCTTAGATAGAAATTATAAGTGCAAGTGTCAACTATATTAACCAAGCTTCCCCAACAAACAATTGATAGTCACCATCACACACCTAAGGGAGCATGGCTTAACACAACCCTCTAATGACTCTGGGTTTCAGAGAATAAATGGTGGGTAAGAACTCCACCCCTTCTAATAGAACTAAGGTCAACACCCTATTAGGACCATATTGAGTTTTTGTTATTGTTGTTAGAGACACATGAATGGAGGGCTATGAAACAATGTTAGAGGTATTTTACTAATTCTCAATTATTTACATTTAAATAAGTTGTTTCAATTTCACTGTTGAATTCATTCTTCAATTAAATAAGTTGTAGATGAAATTTTGGATTAAAATATGATGTTAGGAAGGAAACAAACTAATTTTACACAATTTTTTTTATATACAAAAATTTGAATTAATGTACATAAATAAGTTAAAAAAACCATTATACTTAGAAGGAGTGTTACAATATTGGTGTGTTGATGTTGTAATTGTTGGGATTTCACTATTACAAGTTTTGTGGTTCTATTTACCCACTAATGATGGTTTGTATATGTTGTTCGACATACTGATTTATTCAGTTTAGACTAATATGGTGTAATGAACATTCTCTCTCTCCATATATATATATACTAATAATAATAATAAATAATAATAAATATAAATGAATTGTCACATCCTAACCAAGGGACATGACCGTTCAACCATGGTGACTAATCAATGGGTATAAGTACAGAGTCACATGACACACACACACACACACACATATATCTTATTCACTATTTTATATATATTTGTCCTTTATGGATTTCTATTTACTATCTTTTTTATCTTGGATTTTTTTTTTTTCTTCAGTAAATGAACTTTGTTCATATCATTGGTATTAGAGCTAAATTCTTATCTAGTTTTTTGTTACAGTATTTTTCAGAATTTTTTTGATCTCCTAGTCTTTGACCAAAACCTAACCTTTGGCCATACATTTTTACCATACATTTGGTCAAAATTTTGTTTCCCTTGGCAACATATCAATTGGCTTCTAACCACACCCAAATTTTCAAAGTTTCTCTGATTACCCTAGTCTTTTATCACAACTTGGCCTTCGACCACAAGAAAAAAATTAGTAGGTACTTTAAAGAAGATATTCCACGAGCTAGAACAATTGCCCAAATAAGTTAAACAATAACCAATGTTGGGGAGTATGACAATGTTATTTGTTTACTACAAAAGTAATATAGTACAATTATATAACAACTAGCATATGTGATGAGATGAAAAGTATCTTTGCGAGAACTTGGAACATAGGAATTGGGGCATCATTTTATATATATATATACTTGCAGTACCCTTATGAAGTTACGACCTAGTAACCAGTCTAAAATATCCGAGTTGGGCATAAAGGTAGGGCAATTGAAATAACTCACACTATTGAAGCTATTGAACGACACCTATAGAATCTAAAATTGCTTCAATTGCTATTGGAGACTTGGGCATCGAGGTAGGGAAATAGAAATAACTCACACTATTGAAGCTATTGAACAACACCTATAGAATTTGAAATCACTTCAATCGCTATTGGTAACTACAAGGGAGGTTGTGACGTATCACTAATGCATCAATTCTAATAAAGTACAGATTAAAATTTCAAATTACCAAAAAAAAATAGAAGCAATCGCTAATCACTTGGACCATCACCATGTTATATCATACAACCATTGAGTTGTATCATGTTCCTATGTAATGGATTTTTTGAAGCCAATTAAACCGTTATTATCACAAACAAAAACCTAGTGTCAAAGGTCATTACTGACAAACAAAAACCTCATGTCAAATGACACTACTCATACATGGAGTTTATTAGAAGAACCAGACGAGCTGAAAAGGGAAGCAAGTCCTTGCTTTTAGTCATTGTCTATTAAGTGAAATTTTGAAGTGTTGAAATTATAGTCATTGTCCATCAACTGAAATTTTAAAGTGCCTTCAGTCGAAATAGTAAGAGAAAAAACATAGTTATTGTGCCATCTGATTCAACATATGCACTCTACTTTTAGTCAATTCTGTCAACTAAAACTTACCAGTGTTGAAATTTTAGTAATTGTCTATCAACTGAAATTTTAAAGTGCCTCGAGTTGAGATAGTATGAGAAAATACATAGTTATTGTGCCATCTTGAGCAGAATATACACCCACTTGTTTATATAAGTTTGTTCCTTGTGCTTCATGCGTAAACAAGTGTTATAAGTTCACGTGTTATAGATATCAAACATTAATTCAGAGGCTGTGACATTTTCAGACCAATCTGTGGGCTCTACTCTTGATGTCAGGTCTATATTACAGATTTGGACATAATGCCCTGACCGCTACATTGAACAGAACCATGATTTCATGGAGTTCAATAAAATAATTACACTATGATTCCTTTGAAGATCCAAAGATCACGACGCTTTGTTCTATGAGGAGTTCAACATCTATCACCTATTTTCTAAGACTCTCTCAACATAAATCTTGGGATTTTGATTTGGGTAGATTGGTGGCTACATCTCTCATGCACTGTTACGTTGATGTTTGAGGTGTGCAGATCTTAGCATTGGTACATGTACTGGTGTATGGGGAAGAATGCTACTATTTAGCAATTATTCAAGAATATCACCTTTACCCATTGTAGCACTTCAAATTTCCAACATAAAACCACTAAAGACACCTCACATCTGGCACACGAGAGATAACTAGGAGGTAGATATGGACATATAATAATTCTATGAGAAAGTGTCACACCTTTATAAGGAGAGGAATCTTGGGCTGGCCACAAAGTGCAATGCTAGACACCAGCCATGTATGTATAAAACGCTAACAATGCTTTATTTGTGGTTTTATGCTATCTCTAAAAGTGGATGATGAATAACGTTGAGGTCTGTAAATGAATCCAAGTTTTTTATAATTACATAAGTATCAAAATAAGAATTTATTTTATATATTTAATTTTTTTATTATGTATTATTTCAAAATTAAAATTAAAATAAGATTAATGTTGATCAACTATCATACCATTTCAAGTTTAGAGGGTAAAAATATTGTATTTGACATATGTGAAGAGCATATTGTCAATTTACCCATAGGAAAATTATTCTTAATGATGTTAATGGAGTCCTTCATTTCCATAATTTTCCCATTTTTAAAAGTGGTTATTACCAATGCAATTTTGTCCATAAACAAATGAACTCTCTATGTTATTTGGTGTAGTTTTCAAAATTCTTGGCTTGCATGACTTTCATACTTATTGAACATTTGAATGATGAAAATATTATGTATACATAGATGTATGAAAGAAGACGAAAAAATAGTCAAATATGATCAAAGTTTGATAACATATTACATTTATTACATGATAACTATTTAATGGGCCTTATTTAATAATAAATAACATATTGGACCTAATCCACTTTACATTAAATGACCACTATACCTATACTACTATTAACTCTAATGAGAGCTTTGATCCATATTTCATCACTAGAGACATAATACAAATGAACAAGTAATTGAGGAAATGGTAAAGGGAAGGAGAGAAGAGGGCATTACATACTTATTTGAAGAAGATGGAGTATAATAATGCTTTATTTGTGGTTTTATGCTATCTCTAAAAGTGGATGATGAATAAGGTTGAGGTCTTTAAATGAATCCAAGTTTTTTATAATTACATAATTACCAAAATAAGGATTTATTATATATATATATATATATATATATATATATATATATATATATATATATATATATATATATATATATTTTTACATATTATTTCAAAATTAAAATTAAAATAAGATTAATGTTGATCAACCATCATACCATTCCAAGTTTAGAGATAAAACTGGCATATGTGAAGAACATATTGTCAATTTACTCATAGGAAAATTATTCTTAATGATGTTAATGGAGTCCTTCATTTCCATAATTTTCCCATTTTTAAAAGTGGTTATTACCAATGCAATTTTGTCCATAAATAAATGAACTCTCTATGTTATTTGGTGTAGTTTTAAAAAATTCTTGGCTTGCGTGACTTTCATACTTATTGAACATTTGAATGATGAAAATATTATGTATATATAGATGTATGAAAGAAGACGAAAAATAGTCAAATATGATCAAAGTTTGATAACCTATTACTTTTATTACATAATAACTATCTAATGGACCTTATTTAATAATAAATAACATATTGGACCTAAAGTGACCACTATATCTATACTACTATTAACTCTAATGAGAGCTTTGATCCATATTTCATCACTAAAGAGAATCTCACAATATATATTTCTATTTCTAAGATAAAATAAACACTAATAATATTATAAATAAATACTAAGGAAATTTGTTTATTCATTAGACATTCAATATAATATCTAACATTCAAGAATATCTATCATTCAAGTCATGCAAATTTGAATGCATAAGATAACAACAAGCTAATGATTAAACAAAACCAATAATAAACTAGATCCAAATGAGTATAAAATAAGACATAATACAAATGAACAAGTAATGGAAGAAATGATAAAGGGAACAAAACCAATAATAAACTAGATCCAAATGAGTATAAAATAAGACATAATACAAATGAACAAGTAATGGAAGAAATGAACAAGTAATGGAATAAATGATAAAGGGAAGGAGAGAAGAGTGCATTATATACTTATTTGAAGAAGATGGAGTATAATAATGTTTTGGATCAAAAGATGAAGAACTAAAAGGAACAATAGATCAATCAAGATCAACAATGATAGAAGAAACACAACCATTAAAAATAGCATCCGAGCCAATTATAGTGACCATGGACATGTCACTAGAAAAAGACAAAACAAAGGAATGAACCTGAGATAAAATAACACGAGAAATGTTTTTTTTTCATTATCAAAGAATAGAAAGAGATAGAGATAGACATATGGTAATTGGTGAATTGATATAAATGTTGATATGATGTTTGATGGGATTTTCCCCTTAGTCATGAGGTTTTCCCACTCTAAACACATGGTGTCAAATGTCATGGTATGTTTATTATACTTTTTGTTAAATTGTTAATGAAAATAAATATGTTCATAACTTTTTTATGAAATTAATGTGTTAGTATGAATGAATGATATGATTGGAATATAATTAACAATTTCCTTACATGATTGAATTTGCTCCTTGCATTTGTTTAGTATTGGCCTTTCCTATTATAAAATTATATGGGCGTACCTCCAACTCCCCTAATCCATCTCTTATATTGTACATTTTCTCATAACCATGTTTGATAAAAGTGAGTTTTTCTACACAATATTATATATTAGTTGTTCAATTCTTCATTTATTAATTAATCAATTTGCATACTTGGAATTAATGCTTGTTGTTCCTAATCTCAAGCGGGGTAGTTCAATTGGTTGTCATTGATGTTGCTGGGAATTTGACTTGTACCATGCTAGTAGGTACTAGGTTTGAATGCCCTTGGGTTAGGTGAGTTATCCATATCGATGAGTTTACCATACATGCCATCCACATATATGGGTAACCATCCATTGGGTTTTCTTGCAAGGTTTTCCTTGGAAAAAGAAATAACGTTTATTTTTCCTTGTCGGATGCTTGGTTGAAATGCCTCCCCCTTATAACCAATCATCCTCTTCCTTGTCAACGAACACGATGATGATCATATATTCCTACAAGGTAGAGATCTCCTACAATGTCATGGCCATCCTAGCCTTGTTGTGGTCTAGGTCAAGTTCCAAGATGTTGAGTTCATCAAAACTATTCACAATGTATTTTTTTGGGATTTTCTTTATGAGATTTTCAGTAGAGTTTTGATAGGTGAAATTGTTAGTCTTGGATATTTGGGAGACCCTTTGCATTTTGATCCAAAAATTCCCTCCACTCCTTTTCCTAAAGGGCTCAAAATGTTTATGGTCCTCTTTTGATGATGGTTTAATGCTATATGTAGTTGTTTTTAGTCAGAAGTAACCATCATTAGTCAAGGTTTATTTGATGTATTATAATTTGGAATTAATGTTTTCAGAGTATGCTTATTGATATTCAAATATATTTCTATTTGAGGCCAATCATCAAAATTTACCTTTTTTCCCTTCATGGGTGGCCATTCCTTCTATAATCATTTTTTCTTTCTATGTTTCTTCATAAATTTATAGTATAACACCTCTTACTTGCACTTTCACAAGAATGGAAATTGGACATCCCCCAATTAAAAAATGGGAAGTAGTTTAGTGATTAGTTGGGATATTCCTATGATTATATATTATTTTCCCATGCCTCATTGTGGTGTTCATATTGTCTTGTATGGTGGTGTGCTTTGACTTATCCAAGTCCCACAACTTTTGATAGAACCTAAGTAGTTGTGCCTCGATAGGTGATTGTACTGTGATTGACAATCATGTTGTATTTTGTTGGCATACCACCTTTAACCCCTTTTGATATGTAGGGTGTGTCCTTTTTCTATTATTTAATCAACAATTCCTTATCTCTTTGTACTATAGGGATTTGATATTAATGGTATTGTCCTTCATTGACCCTTTTCCTATCAACCCCTTTTGCGATGGTTTTTTCTTTGCCATTTTTTTTTATCATTTTGTCTTTTCTTATTTCAATATATGCTTTTCCTTCTCAGTGTCACCATCACTCATCAATTTCACCTTCTTCTTAGATTTCATTTCCATGGAAATCCTAGCTCTTAAGTCATCAAATTTCCTCTCAACCTATTCAACTCAGCTGGAATTATGTTTAGTGGGTTGGATGTGTTTAGCTAGTTCTCTTAATGGTACTTTTTCTAATCACTTTCCCTACTCTTTCCTCTGGTGATTTCCTACTATGTTCTAAATTCGTTTAAAAGTGATTGACATCAACAATAATATCTTCATCCCATTAATCATGGTCATATTCATTTTTTATTTTCTTAGAGATTTTTGGCTAAAGAATGCTCTTCTAACTCCCATCTTCGTCAAATTTGTACTTCTCCCCTTCATTAGAATCAATGTTTCTAACCTTGGCTCCACATTTGATTCATATTCAATAATGATGACTTGCTCATTTTTGTATCTATGCTTGCAACACAAGTATTCTTCCTTCAAAGCAACCCATGCCCACTTGAATTATTTATGCACGTATAATTCAAATGAGCTGGTTGAGGGGATCATAATGGGCCAATTTTGGGATGATGAAATCATGATCTAGTGGGTAGGCCTCACTACCCCACTCTTCCATTCTTTTCTTTGGAAAGGCGTTCTCCGATCCATACATGTAGAAGTTTGCGAGGAGTGGATTTATTAATATTTTTAAAGTGATGATTGGTGAGGTATATCTAGAGGCATACTTCTCTTATTGATACCTTATTTTGGAAGAACCTTTGTAGGATTGTTGGGTGATTTGGAAATCCCCAAACTCGAATATAGAAATATTCTTGTTATCAAACCATTCCCTGACCATTTCTATGATAGGATGACCCAAGGATTCAAATTTGATTATGGTCTCCTCCTTCTATTGGAACATCCTTATGCAAAAACACATTACTTTCTCCTCTATCAATTGAAAATTGGAATGGAATTATAGTGGTCACATTTTAGTGAACAATTAGGGCATAGGAAGGAATTATTTATTCAACTACTTTTTACCTATACATAGCTATACATAAAGAAATAACATTGTAAGTCCTTTCTTACCTAGGTGATTTGGGTATTAATGGATGCTCAATACTTGTATCCCAGTCTAATCCGACATCAGAATTGATAATCTAAGAAAACATGTAGACCTATTCCTTGGGCTAGGTTAATGCATCCCTTCTCCCAAAAATCCGACTGATCATTTTCCCTATTGATCGACACAATTAATTTTACAAATGTTCAATGCCATATAAGTCTCTGATATCTATAATCTTTTCCCATTGCTTCAAGTAATGTCTCATGAATGCCAAGTTTTTTATTTGATGTGAGCATTAATTTTCCTGTCATCATAAACTTCACTTCAGTGAGGAATTTTGAGGACCTTCCAGATAATATATTTTGTAATAGGATTGGTCAATATTCCTTTAACATCATTGGTCATGCATTTATTTGGATCATACAACTTGGAGACTCTGAGAACAAGTTTGAGACTCTAGTTTCCTTTGGGATGCAAATGGATTGATAAATGCCAAAATGATCGGTCGATCTACATGCCCTTTATTTTTCTTCTTTATGATGGCATGACATTATTTATGATTCGGATTAGATCATTCTATTATTTTTCACCTATCTCGATGCTTTTAGAGTGGAAAAAAATGGAGGAATCAACCTACATGGTCATTTTAATGGTAGGTCCCAGTTTGGAAAATTGGGGTTTGAAACCTTATGGAGCCATTTTGAGGAATCAAAAGACATTATTTGGGGTCAAAAATTACCTAGAATATCTAGGATACCATGATACTATTCTTCACATCGAGACGTTTCCAACGGTGCAAAATTCACATCAATCGGATCTCGTATGAAAAAGTTATGTCTCTCGCAAGTTGACCTATCGTGTTGACCACCATGGTACGAGAGGATACCACATCAGCCCCCGTTACTCATGCATATGGGGCTAGCCATGTGAGGAATTTCAAGAATATTCTAGAAGTTCCAAAACCTTATCATAATTGATCGTTGAGGAAATCAAAACCCTAACCCTAGTAAACTATTGGGTTATGTTAAATACCAGGCCACTAGGAGGAGAAGGGGTTCCATTCTATGTTATTGTATTTTGTTCCATAGCACAAAAAAACAACTGGGAGTGGGAAGTTAGAGATAATAATAAAGGGGGTTAATTTTATGTAGCATCCTAACAGGCCAAAGGTCTCATGTAACTCCATAGAGAGTGCCTTCTCCTTTGTACTTGCATTATTTCCATACTAGGGAAAAGAGAGCAGAGCAACCTCACCTTCTAGCTGGGTTTTCTCCCACAAGGGTTTCCTAGAGAAAATATTTGTGTTATTTTGTGGATGGTGTGCGATTGTATTTTATTGTTCTCTATTTTCCACATCTAATCTATTTCATGTAAAAACAAAAAACCAATAACTAAATATTCTAGAATCTAAAGGAATTTAACCTTCATAGTGTAGACTTCAGTTTTATTTATTAGATCTGTTATGACGAACTGTTCCTGTGGAATATCCACGGTAGTTTACAGATCAATTTCTCATCATCGATGTCATTTTATATGTCAAAGACTCCCCATTATGTTATATCCATGATTCCCTATATTGAATTTAGGTAACCATGTGTGATAATTCATGAATTTGAACAATCCCTACTTCATGCCCTAAATCACCTTCTGATACATGCCATTATTTTCTCAAAACAATGTGCACAAATGAGTCACCCCTTTCCTTTTATTGTTTATTTTTTTGTCACATTTAATGTAATTATACATGGTAGGTGAGTTACTTGCCTTGTCGGTTTACACATGTTCCTTTTCTTGTCTTCATTGTTTTTTCGTCATTTTAAAATAATAATTACCTACTCGAACAAGTTAGGTAAAAAAGACTTTGAATTGTGGCACTATTTTTTGCATTCATTGAATTTCTACTTAACTCATCTCCATATTTATTATCGATTTATGTAGTTTCTGGTTGGGTTTTTCCAACCACCAAATTATTTCTAGAATCCAGTAGAACAAAAAAATAAATAGCTTCCCATGTCCACTTTGTCAACTTTGGCTAGTTGGTCTACTACGTCAGTTTTTTCTTGGCCCTTTCTCATGCATCAACCACTTTCCACTAGTGTCTCAAATCTACATTGATAAGGTTGGTTCTTCCAAGATTGGTACACAGTCACAATCTGATGTTTTGGGAAATAATTATAACTAGGGATCACCTTCCATGTGTTACTACCATAGATTCTTCCAAGATTTTCATAAGACTGGAGTCTAAAAGCACCCATGATTGAATTTTATACATTGGCAGTATTCCCCATTAGATGGATGGATCCACCTCAAAATAAAAAAGTTCTATTGACAATAACCTTTGTCCATTTCTTTTCTATGACCAACCACTAGGAATTCAACAATAGATCCCCTCTATCCTACCTCCAATGTATTCTTTTAGGCTTAATTCTGATGGTAATTCCATTACCATCTATATGCCCGTGATCACTTTGTATCAAAGTCACCTTGGTTGAGATTCCCTCCTTTACAGAGTTAGATTTTCGATGTTTTAGTGGCTAGGATGTTCAAATTCCTAGTCCTTTCCTAACTATCAGATGAGAAATTTTCCATCTGACCTGTATGGGTTTGGATATTTTCAAACACTATGAAATATATTCTTCACATTATTAAATAAAAAATATAATTGATTTCATTTCCTTCTCTTACTAGCCTATATCAGACCCTAGTCATAACTTGTCAAGATGCACTACATTGGACCTTATCTAATTGAAAAAGATTTTAGAACCTACTAACCATAAAGTTTTATAGGTTGAAGCCTTGAATGTACTTTCTTCAATCAAGAGGTGATTACTTGATTCATGTAAGGAAATACTTACAAGGTTTCAAGTTCAATGTACCCATTCTTATATAGTATCTCTAGCTTGTAGGGTGCCAACCAACCATATGTTATTTTCTCCACCTTGTCTTTCTTCTAATTATCATACAAAAGGAAAAAATACCCTTCCTTGAAGCCATGTTTCTTTATTTTTCTATCATAATATCTCTTCATTGTATTTTTATCAATTTCTTGGGTCGCTTTTTATAGTCGATCTTTATCTAGTTCTTACATTCCCTATAATCATCCTTGGATTGACTACTCGATATGTAATATTTCTATGATTGTGATCTATATTGATGAGACCCGGTGCTCAATCAACATGATGGGATCCTTATTAAAAGTCAGTGGGAATGGGGTTTTCCCTAATTTTTACTTCCATTCTATTCAGTGTTCCCAAAAAGCATCATGGATTAATTCAACCTAATATATCCTCTTCGAGTAAAATTCCTTGGCCAAGAACAAGACTAACAATTTGCTTACACTCTCATTTTGTCTAGTCTCCCTTGGGTAATAAAAAGTACTCTATGCTAGGGACATTCATTAGCTTGGTGATGATGTGTGATGTGAAATGGGTGCTCTATTTAAAGGTAATTTTTATCAAGCACCTATACCTGTAGAGCATGTATTTAAATACAAACTTCGTGGTCACCTACATTGTCATGCCCATGACGTGCCTGGCTTTGGCCCATTTGCTGAACATGTCAGTGGTAATAATCACATATTGAAACCATGTTTTCATAGTGGAGAAAAAAGTTTGATAAATTATATATGCTAATTCCCAAACGGTGGAATAAGAGGAATCAGGTGGAGCTTATCATATTCCTTAATTTGAGGTTTGTTACTTGTTTTCTAACACTACTCGCCAAGTTTCACCCATTTGAGGAAATCATTGAAAACTATTGGCCACCATAATCCCGTACAAAGAATTTTCTCAGTAGTCATTGTTGGTGAGAAATTGTCTTCGATGACACCTAGCGAATGGGATTTATTATAAGTTTATTTGTTTCCAACATTGGGACTCACTGCTTGAGTATACCATCCATTCTGATTATGTATAATACTCTTAGTAAAATCTAAAATCTTAGCAATTTTTGAGCTAGGCTTCACCATTGTAATTTTGTTTTCCCCTACAATCCATAGCCATGCTAAAAATATTGGACATTCTCTTAGTAAAATATTTTGTCTTGGATCTTTAAAATACTATCATAGGAAACTTACCTTCCCCAATCCTTTCTACGTCACAAATGTCTACCTAGGACACATGTCCAATCCTACTTGTGCCTTTCCCAACTTTATTAATATTTCAAAGCCATAGTTTTGGAACATCATCAACCATCAATTGAGTCATCTTATTGATAATATACTTCAAAGATTTATGGCCAACATACAAATTTAACTTAGTTTCTAAAAGTAAGGTTGAAAACTTTATAATGCATAATCCACACGTAGAGATTCTCACTTAGTGGCCATCACTTCTCCAATCAAAACTCTTGGTTTGTGAAGTATATCAAATGATCAATTCTTTTATCACCAATATTTGCAAGAACAACTGAAATAATGGTTCTCAAATAATCCACATGTACGTGAAATTATTTTTTTCATTTGGAAAATCTTAAAAATGGTGTATTCACAATCCTTTCTTTGAGTGATTCAAAACTTTGTTGGCACTCATCTATACAAATGAATCCAAATGAATGATGTTTCCTTTTCCAACATAATATGGCACTCATATTGGGATTGTTTAAAAATAATAGATGATGAAATGTTGTTGATAGATGAAGCAGATGTTGTAATCCAGAAATCATTTCATGAATTAGGAATAAGACTACAAGTTTCCACTCAAATCATAAAGTTTCTAAATTCCAATTCTAGAGAAACATTGTCAAGAAAATGTGTTAATGATAGAACAACAATGGTGATGGAAACTAAAAGATTTTTCACAAAGAGGAATCTAATACAACAAGCTCATTGAAAAGAAATGTGGAATCTTTTTCGAACAAATTTGAGAATTTAGTGAAGATGGGGTTACCTTCGGCTTGGGATAAAGATGGCAAGTTATTGTCATATGAAAAATACAGAAAAATCTTCTTCCTTTCCAGGGAAAAAGATGATAAGTTTTAAAGTATGGCCCATACTCTAAGATGTCAAACCATTGTTGACCTACTCATAGATGACTTCTATCTTTTATGACAGACACAAAACTTATTTTCACATACCCCTACATACGAAATATACACTAAGTTGGACATTGCATTCATGCAAATGAAATCATTCAGTTATCCTTTAGATGCGACTTAGAATCTCGTCCTCCAGATGTTGGCAGGATGACTCACCAAAGAAGATGAAGAAAATTAGGATTTGACTCCTCCAACTGTCATATTTTAAAGGAGTCAAAGATTTTGATGTATCTCAACATTCTAAGAAATAGGATTGAATAACCACTTTTGGTTTTGACCTAAATTGTATAAATGTTCATGAGAACTCAATGTAAAAGATATATTTTTGGCCCGAGCTTAAGCTGTAATAAAAGTTATGCAAGTTTCAAAGATTCAAACTTTTATGTTTCAGATTATGTGATCTCTCTCTCCTTGTGTTATTTTCATGCTCTTATGTTCTTCTTAAATGTATCTACTACCATGACTGTGATGACTTAGTACAACAACTACCATCATATCATTGCAAATGTATCATTAAAAGTTTCATATTTCTTCAAATATACTGTAAGTATAAATAAAACTTGTGCTTACACTTTATTATTCCTTTTTTGAAACAAAAAAAAAAGTATTCTTTTGATTCAAACTATATTTTGGTTTAAGATACATAATCAAACATCATTTCTTCTTGTTGAAAGTTAAGTAATATTTATTAGAGGATACATTATTTTAATTTTTAGTTTGTTTTCTCCAAATTCTTCTTTCATCTTATAAAGTTTTAATTGTCTAGAACATAGAATGATTTTCCTTCTAATCTTAAATATTTAAATATTCAAAGACTAAATATACATGCCTAAATTAGCAACACAAATAACTTGTTTTAGGACAGATCTACTAAAACACAAATCAATCAATCTAATGGATGCCTTGGCATAGTTTCCTAGCCAGACACATCTCAAGGGTTACAACATTCCTTTGGCACCGTAGCCGGGGACCAAATTCAAGAAATCTGTTTGAAGAGGACAAAACAAACCTACTCATTGTTGGTGAACAAAGAGATAGAAAGGCTAAAATCCTTCACCCGATGACTCCACATTTTCAATTGTGGCATTATGAAGGAAAAACACTAGGGATCACCCAGATCCTAAGAAAACATTGCAAGTAGCTAATCCTGAAAAATTGTCGTCAAAGAAAAACCCTAAGCATACACCCACAACTCCTCCTACCATATCTTCCACCTCTAAACCTTCATCTTCCATTGTTCCTAAATCAGGGAAAATCCCCTATTAATCCAAAGGAATCCATAATAAAAACTCCTATAATCCCTTCAAACCCTTCCAACCCATCTCTACTTTAATCTCCCGAAGAACCTCTTCAAAGTTCCCCAAAACCACCCTTGACAATCTATATAGAAGAATCCATCAAAATTTCCCCTGAAAGTTATATCGAACTTTCTCTTAAAGATTCTACTGTAGTTTCTCAAATACATTACACTGAATATTCTCCTCATATTTCTCTGAAATAATCACTCGAGCATTCTCCAAATATTTCCCCAAAGGAATCTCTTGAAAGTTTCCTGTTTGGTCTACATTCGCAAAGTTTTATTTTTTAAGTCCAAAAAGGGAAATTTTAGAGATCCCTCAAACTTGTTTTTCAAAAATCTCTCTTGAGGAAGAAGAGCTTCTCAAAACTTATATCGACCCCATTTCTCCTGAAAATTCTCAGCTAATACTTGATTACCTAGGAAAATATCACAACAACAACATCATCATCAACAACAACAACAACCCCCTCCTCCTCCTCCACCAAGAGTTTTTAATAAAGTTGCTGCTAGATATGCTCCTTTGAATCTTCCAACAAATCTCCATGATTTTCTTGATAATTATCTGAAGCTACTTCCTAGATTTAATGGGGAGGATGAGACCAAAACTCTTGAACATTTAGAAACATTTGATTATTTCATTGATAATCAAGGTTTAGAACATGAATATGTATACATGAGGATATTTATTCATAAATTTGGGGGTGAAGTGAGGACATGGTTTAAGGGATTACCCCCTAATTCTATCAATTCTTAGGATGCACTAGAATCTATTTTCCTTAGACAATGGGGTGAAAAGAAAGATCATTTATATTTTTTGACTGAGTTTGGGAATCTTAAAAAGAAACAAAATGAATCTATCTTCGATTTCATCAAGAGATTTAATGAACATTACAATAAAATCACTGTAGATGTAAAACCATCACAACCAACAACAGAAGTTACTTTTGCAGGCTCTTTTGATCCCAAATTTTCCTTATTGCTTAGAGAAAGGAGATCCACCACCTTAACTAGTATGCAAGATGATGCAATAGAAATTGAATCCAACATGATTGCACCAGGAAAATATAGAGTTAGAAATGAATCAAGAGAAAGAGAAAGAAGAAAACAAAAAGAACAAGTTAGTACATCTGGTGCTAACAAAAATCAGGAGGATAAAATTGAAGAAATATCCATAATTATTAAGGATCTATCAAATAAACTGGCTACGATGGAAACAGAGAGAAGGAAGCCCTGACATTAGAAACCAACATTAGTTTAGGAGGCCTTTTAACCCTCCCTAGGTTTTGCAGAGAGAAAGGAGAAATTAATATCAACCTATACAAGCACCTATAAAAAAATGAAAATTTGGTTGATAACTTTGAAAAAGATCAAATTGAGGATATTGATATGATGGAAGGTGATCCTTCTGAAGTATATGTGACTCAGGATGAATATGAAAAATATTTAAGCTTTAACTCATATTTCAATGAAGATGATAATAATAATCATTCTGATTCATCATCATATCAAGATAGAGCCTTCTTAGATGTATTACAAGTTGAATTACATAGAAAATATGGCCTTAGATTAAGAACCAATGTAAATACAACTAAAATGAATAATCAAGGTCAATCGGAAAAAACCACAAAATAAAGACAATGAGAAAGAAATTACACCGGTAAAACAAAAATATGATCCACAGGTTACAAAAAAAGCATATACAAAACACAAAGAAACAAAAAAAATAAGCAGTTATTTTAATCTATAACATGAGCTTAATAAGATCAAAATCCCAATCCCTTTGTTAGAAATTGAAAAAAATAATGTTTATAGAAAACAAGTAATGAAAATGATTGATTGTTCTGTTGCAACAACCCAACCAGATACATTAAACTTGCAATATGGAAGGCTTGCTGTGATGTTTGGTCCTCACATTGAGGAAAGAGGAGAAGTAGTAGCCCCATTTTGTATATCTTTAACAATCCATGCGCATATTTGACACAATTGCATGCTAGATTGAGGAACTTCTCACAATCTAATGCCAAAAATAGTTATGGAGAAGTTAGGATTACAAATCAGATGACCGTACCATGACTTGTATTCTTTTGATGTAAGAAAATTTAGATGTTTAGGCATGATTAAAGATTTGGTAGTTCACTTAGCCCAAATGCGTGTAAAAAGTGTTTTGATGGATATAGTTGTGGCAGATGTGCCTGTAACTATGGAATTCTCTGATCTAGATCCTAGGAAAGTAAACTAGGTGGATTGTTGCAAATGGACATGAATTATGCCACAATACCATTTTTTGGTGAAGAGATGAGGACACGTTACAATGAAACCAAACTTGCTTACACTGTTAGTGATCCTAAACCCACTAATAATGATCATGTTTACTCGAAAGATCAAGATTTGGGTTGTTTTACCTTATCTGTAAATGATGAACCAGAAAATTGTACAGAAAATGTAAATATTTCTTTGAATGAAAATAAGCCTGAAGAGGGAATATGGAAAATGCACTTTAATGGAGCTTCCTCTTGGGAAGGTGATGGAGCAGATATTCCTCTAATTTCACCTTCTGGAAAATTTTTCCCATTTTCTTTTAGATTATAATTTGAAATTGATTCCATGAATAATGTCTATGAATATGAAGCTTTAGTGCTAGGTTTAGAAGTTTCTAGTAAAATGAAAATGGAAAATCTTGTTGTCTATGGGGATGAAAAATTAATTGTTAAACAAATAAGGAAATTTTATCAAGCTAAACATCCTAGGATGCAATCCTATAGAAATTATTCTTGGGACTTAATTGAGAATTTATTTTTGACTTTTAATATTCATGCAATTCCCAGACAAGAAAATAAACAAGATGATTCTTTAGCTATAGAAACAAGTACTTTTAGACCTTTTGAAGTGCCAAATATTAAATATGAAATTGAAATGAAATACAAACCTTCAATACCTGACAATGTCAAACATTAGAAACTGTTTAAAGACGATCAACAAATTAAAAAGTTTTTGGAAATGATTGATGAATTTTCAGCAACTCATACTGATCAAGAAGATGACCAAAACAATGAACACATTGATCATAATAGCCATCCATATTCTAAATTTCAAGATATGTTTTCTAACCATAACATGATGGTGCTAAGAAATAATCAGATTCCAAAAGGATTGGTGCCTCTGGAGAAGCTGTTTGACAAAGATGATGTTGCTATAAAACCTATTGTTCATCCTCAAAAGAAAGAAGTAGAAGATCACAATATTGGGACTGATCAAGAACCAAGGCATATCAAACTTTCCAAATTTCTTCCTGCTGATTAGAAGGTCAAGTATACTAATTTATTCAAATAATTCCATTGAAGGTAGGATCTAAACCATTCATACATAAATTAAGACAGGTAAATCCTATCCTATTCCCAGTCATTGAAAATGAGCTTAAAAAGGTATTGGATGTAAAAAATATAGTTTCTTTGAGATACTCTTCTTGGTTTGTGTTGGCACAGGGGTAGACCCAGGGTTCAACGCTTAACAACGCACCAAAAAAACCCCGACTACTGGCCCTTTCGGTAACACCTGTGAAGCAAGCGAAGTCTCACCTGATGTAGAAGCAAGGGGGGTTACATGACATATGTGTATGTAACCAGTCTGGGACATAGATGTGTGATAATAACACTTCGCAGAGTATTCTTTTAACACTTACGAAGTGGCATACATTAGTTCATTAACCTTATTTACATCACAGAACATACCCAAGGATAGATCTAGCATAGTAACAACAAAGATTATGCACCTTAAACACTTAGCACTAACACTGTGAATCAGATCTAGAATTTTAACATAAGCAAAGCATTAAAGCAACGTATACATATCCATTACACATCTAATCTAAGCACTAAGCAAAACACAAAAAAGACAACGTTGCACAAAGAAAACCATAGGACACCAGATGTACATGGTTCACCCCAGTGTGGGGCTACGTCCACCAACCGCTTCACCTCTTTATTATTCATTTGAATCTTACATTCATTCTCTCATTTGCACTAAGCCATAGAGTCAAGCTTCACATCGGACAAGAGATCTGTGCACTGAGCACCAGATCCTCCTTCCAAAACTAGGTCAAATGCACATATCCATATCACAACAATTGCACCCTCTACAAAATCATAGTCCCGCACATACAAGCCTTTGCACAAAGCAACTCAAAATACTTGCACTTAGCTCCAATACTACTACTTCTAAAATACATTCTTCTTTATTTATACTTTTCCAAACCCTTACAATAAGACCTAAACATGGGAAAACCCCATGGGCTGACATCCCATAACCCATTACAAAAACCCTAAAGAACCCCTTATTGGGTCCACATAGCCTGCAAAATAAGTGAGATCCGTGATCTCAGCTTTGCCTGGGCACTCCTTTCTTGACCAATGTGTCGAAGTCCAAAAGTGGGCCAACTCTGACCAATATTTCCTCAAAACTTGGTCGAGGGCCAACATGCCCCCAACACGCACCTGTGACTCATCTCGAGTCACTCAGGTGTGGACAATGTTGCTTCGAAGGCCTAGAGATTAACTTGAGCTTCCTTGACTTGCTGCTTTGCCCGAGCCTCTTGATCAGTGAGCTCCTAGATCGTCTTCTCTGTAACAGGCCCTTTTAGGCACTGCTCTACTGCTGGAACCACTTGGTCTAGTTGCGATTCTTGTCCATCAATTTCTTCGAACACCTTGCAAGCTTGATCCTACATAGGTTGTAGCTTTTACGTCACTTCCATTACCCTACATTAGATGGCAGTGATCTATTTCTATAATGTGCACTGCTTCTAGGATCTCTTCATTCTTTCTACCGAAATGAGCAACTTCATTTGCACCTGCATGGAAAATGCCTACTGCTTTGCCTCCTGTAACTGCGCTTCCAGCTTCCTTAGCTCTGGATCCTCAGTGAGGAATTCATATGTCTGTGTGCTTCTATCACTCAGTTGTTTGCATTTTGATGTGATGGCTCTTATCCTTACTAGTGTGTTCTTAGGAGTCTCCTCCCTCTGGTAATGCAACTCCTATGGGGTGCTCGATACTATTTGGGGCCTCCAATTCTATTATCCTAGTCTGAAGCTACTGGAGGGTCTCAGTGAGCTTCACTATTTGAGCTTCAACTGGTTCTTTCCCTTCCTGTGCCAAGCTTGGCATAGAGTGACATGCTTTACTCGCCGCTTCTTTGACCATGGCCCGCTCTGCGAGAAGCTTCTCCTTTTCCCTCTATAGCTGGGATTTTTCCTCCTGGAGCTTCCCCTGAAGCTCTGCTTTCTCACTTTCTTGGGCTACTACATTGTCCTGCGTTGCTCATAATTGTGCTAGGACTCCATATTTCTCCTGTTTCAAGGATTCTATAGCCTTCTCCTTCTCTTCCTCGACTCTTTGGAACCAAGCTTCTATTGCATTCGTGAGTCTTCTCAATTGGGCTGGTTCATCCCCCAATTATGCAGTCTGTGACGAGGAAGGCGTAGTGGGTATTGCACGGACCAAACAAACAACTTGTTGTACTTCCTTCAATTCCTTCTCTATCCTTCCATATAGCTCCTCCTACTTCTCTCCACATCTCTACAAGATGTCCTCAGAAGCATCCTCCATAGCTCCGCGGACCAGACTGATGTTGTCCTCAATGAGAGTGGCCTCCAACTGGGGCTTATTAGCACGCGTCTTCTTCCTTGCTGAGGGTTTCTTCGGAGAAACCTTCCTCTTCTGTGGTGTGACTGTACCAACATGGGGATCTTCGAGTGGTGTAGCTTCACCTCCTCCTTGTTCTTCTTCTCTTTCATCTCCTCCTCCCTGTCCCTCTGCTTTGTCTTCTCCTCCTCCTGGTGAGTCAGACCTATTATCTTCAGAAGTGTTGTCCTCCTCATCGCTCTCTATATTCTGGACTTCCTCCTGCTTTTTATTCTTCTTCATCCCACTGGACTGCCCGACATGCTCAAATTAGGTAACTATGGGGCTTCCTATGGTTTCGGTGTCGGATAATTCTACATCAGCGTCAGGTATAAGAAATTCCTCCGATCATTTCTTTGTAATCTACTCCATGTCTTCATCTGTCAATTTGTAGTATGACTACAATTCTTCCTGGTTCTCATCTCTATGCATGGTGATGTAGATGAAATGAGGATCAACACGAAACTTTTCTATTGGTCGATATTGGTGCAGGGTGCGCAGTGTCATGCGCGGAAATGATTCGATGGAAACCTTCAACTGTTGATAGTATGCATGAAACACTGCATTGGACTGCCACTACTTCGTCATGTCATTGGTGTACCACAGGGTTGAAAAACTGAGCGGCCAATGGCTCCGAGGGTTTAGTCTCTGGGAAGGTGGCTCCTTTAGGCATTTTCCAAGTGACAAATGCGATCAAAATGATCAACCGACTATAATGGAATTCATATCCCAAATCTTGGGCTTCGCGACAATCCTTCTCTAGCTCATTGACGAGGTAGTTCACCCAGTTCATCTGCATTCCCTCCACACATTTTCCTACGAGGTCCACCACGAACCCAGAGACCTGTGTGGGGTGGTTCTTCCTCACGAGCTTGCCAACTAGAAGTTGGAAAGCAAGGGCACTGTGCCATCCTGTATAGAGGCTACCTTGTAACCTTGCTTTCCTTTCTCTACTTCTCTGTAAGCTTCCTTGATGCGCTACGCCAGGGAACAGTCCGAGGCCTTCCCTGGATAAAATTGCTGAGGGTCAGTACCCTTCACACTTAAGCCTGTGATTCGGTGGATCAACGTCAGATGCACAATAATCCTTCTTTCGAGCCACAAGTAGTCACCATGATAACACAATAGGAGGAGTTTAACACAAGTGTTAACCTCCTGATCGCAACCAAAATGTGAGATCTTCATCACATTTAGCACGATGGACTGCACCAACCCCTTAATCCATGGCTATGATATGAGGTGAGGCTTATTTCCAGTTGACTTCGTCAAGTAGCGGTGGGGTGCTAACATAGCGTAGTTCTTCTTGTCTCCTAAGTTGAAGTCACTGTTCTTTAATAGAGGGATCTTTCCTAACTGAATCCCAACTACGCGAATTCCTTTCAGAATGTATACAGTGAAAACGACGTACTCAAAGTCGCAAGGGATGCTGTCACGGTTAACAATTCCAGCCAAAGGTGGAATATATTCGGGTAGGATCGACGAGATATGCTTCACATTAGCCAGATCGTCGCAGTGCTTACTTCGCTGTTTAGTCACGAGGTTGACATGGCCAGAGTGACGTCTGGTCGAAGGGGAAGCTTGCAGTCCCTTGGCCAACAATGCTTGGACACCTTCAGATATCGGTCTATTGGCCATTATCTTCTTAAGGATTTCCTCAACAGACTTCTCCAATTCACTAGGTTCGCCCGACATTCTAGTTTTTAACAAACAGTCAGGGTAGGCAAATGGATAGGTGTGGTAGACAAACACACATGCGGGGTCTAGTTTTAGATAGCACAACTCGACCCTTGGACAATTCTCTATTTAGATCAGTCAATCACTGTTATCAAAAAGTGGTGCCAGTGCAACGATCGATGATTTAAATAAGCGGGGCACCGTAACGGATCTTCCAATTGCTAGGAAATGCTTCCATCAATGTAAATTTTTCCGTTATGGCGCGATATCAATGTCCAAAAAGTAGTCCATCAGCTCATAAATACATTTTCTAACCATTCTAGAGTGCCATTCTAAAGATTGGGGCACCTCCAATGGTCATCTATCTTCGCCAGGGCAAAGTCCCATTCTGTGCGGACCTACTGTTCTAGCGAGGTTCAACATCTGCGAACCTGCTTCCTGCGAGGTTCCAGTCTGCAAAGTATTTCATCTAGTTTTTGTAGCTTCTTGTAGTTTTTTCAATTTAGCCTTCTTTTTATTGAGCTTCCTTTCCTTCTTCCCTGTGATATGAGTCTCTCTAACTGTTTCTAGAATCCTCTTTCCATTTTTATTCTTATTTTCCCCTAGCGCAGTGGCTTCGCACTATTGAGGTGCCCTCAAAGGGTCTGAAGTTAATATCCCTTTTCTTAACACATCCTAAGTGGGAATACTTCTTTCTTGAATATATAGGTTCCTCAATCCTTCTTGCATTCTTCCAACCTTGGTAGCTAATTCTCTAACTGTTCATCCCCCCTGCGTTGTTACTTTGTTATGTTGCTTCAACTTATCTTCTCATTCTTCTATTAGTCAGTCTATTTTTCTAGCTATGAAATCCCTTAGTTCTTTCTTTTTCTTTTTTGTAACTTCTTCCTTTGCTTTTCTTCTGATTTGATCCTTCTCAATCCAAGTCTTACCTAACAAAAGTGGGAAAGGGGTGCTGTCCCCATCAAACTTGATGACTTCAAATTATTCTTCAGTCAATGTTCCATGAACAACAATAGGTACATTAGTAACTCTTCCACATAGGGTTATCATCTTTCCCTTAAACAATCCTATCTTTCCCAATGAAGGTACCATAGTAGGCTTTCCCATAATTCTCCAAGTTTCTTCTGTCATAATATTCACTTTTGTTTCTTCATCTAAGACACAATCTATGTTGAAATCTTCTATTCTTGCACTTATGCACTATTTTACTTTCAAGATCTCTGGTAAATTGACATCTTTGTGAACATCCATCATTTCTTTCAATTGTAATAACGTAGTCTAAACTTTCTCTGATTATCTCTCTTTACGACTCTCTAACATGCCCTTAGTCTCTTGACTCACTTCATAGTTTTCTTGTCTTATGTTCATTCGTTCAACTTTAGTAATCATCCTCGGAAAATCCTCAACCTCATGACCAAAAATCTTACAACGAAGACAAATAGGACCTGGGCCAGGGAATTACTTAGCAAGATGTCCCGGTCTTCTGCAGTTATAATACAAAGTTAATCCTCTTTTTCTTTTACATGTTCCCCAACCTATTATGTACTGTGCATTTCCCCCATGATCATAGTGCTGGCCCTGCAATCTGCAAAAAATCTTTCTAGGTTCATGCATCCATTTATTAGTCCAAAAACTCTTTCTATGCATAGGAATAACATATCTTTCTTCATTTTCATTAAATATACTCAAATCAACTCTTTATTTCAACTACGCCCTAGCCTTCAGACTAGGACAAAATCTATTAAACATACTTAGGTTCATGCTTTCGAAACAAAAATTTTCACTTATATTTCTCTTACCAAAGCACAAAGCTTTACCTCTTTTCTTCAAATCATGTTTCTTTCTTAGCACAAAGCTTCACAAGTCAAGTAGAGTACTGCACACTTCAACAACAGATCTACGCATAAAGCTTCTCTTTTTCTTTACTTCAGTTCCCAACAATCATGGTTTCAGGTCCAGACAATGGAACCATTTATTGGCACAGGGGCAGACCCGAGGCTCAATGGTTAACAAGGCACCAAAAAAACCCTGATTACTGGCCCTTTCGAAAACACCTATGAAGCAAGCAAAGTCTCACTCGAGGTAGAAGCAAGGGGGGTTACAGGATGCAGGTGTCTGTAACCAGGACGTGACACAGATATGTGATAATAACACTTCGCAAAGTATTTTGTTAATTCTTAGGAAGTGACATACATTATTTCATTAACCTTATTAACATCGTAGAACATACCCAAGGATAGATCTAGCATAGTAACAACAAAGATTATGCACCTTAAACACTTATCACTAGCATTGTGAATCAGATCTAGCATTTTAACATAAGAAAAGAATTAAAGCAACATATACATATCCATTACACATATAATCTAAACACTAAGAAAAACACAACAAAGATAACATTGCACAAAGAAAACCATAAGACACTAGATGTACATGGTTCACCCTAGTGTGGGGCTACATCCACCAACCATTTTGCCTCTTTATTATTCATCTAAATATTACATTCATTTTCTCCTGTGCACTAAGCCACAGATTCAAGCTTCACACCAGACATGAGATCTCCACACTGAGCACTAGATCCTCCTTCCAAAACTAGGTCAAATGCACATAGCCAGATCACAACAATTGCACCCTCTACAAAATCATAGTCCCACACATACAAGCCTTTGCACAAAGCTCGAACTACTTGCACTTAGCTCCAAGACTACTACTTATACAATACATTCTTCTTTATTTATAATTTTCCAAACCCTTACAATAAGGCCTAAACATGGGAAAACCCCATGGGCCTACATCCCATAACCCATTACAAAAACCCTAAAGAACCTCGTACTGGGTCCACATAGCCTGCAAAATAAGTGAGATCCACGATCTCAGCTCTGCCTGGGCGCTCCTTCCTCGACCAATGTGTCGAAGTCCAAAAGTGGGCCAACTCTGACCAAGATTTCCTCAAAACTTGGTCGAGGGCCAACATGTTGCAAATCTAGTACCAATTAGAAAAAAGAATGGTGAAATTAGAATTTGTGTTGATTTTAGAAACCTCAATAAGTATTCATTAAAGGATAATTATCCTTTTTCTAAAATGGACCATGTTTTGTAAAAAGTAGTTGGTTCGAATAGAATTTCAATGATTGATGGGTTTTCAGGTTACAACTAGATTGTTGTACATTAAAAAGATAGAGACTTTACTACATTTATGACACCATGGGGAACCTTCATGTATGAAAAAATTCCCTTTGGGCAAATGAATGCGGGAGCAACATTTCAGAGGGAAACATACATAACATTTGTGGGAGAAACAAACAAATTTGTTGTGATATATTTAGATGATCTTATTGTTTTTTCTAAATCAGATGAAGATAATTTAAAACATCTTAAGAAAACTTTCATTAAATGTAAAAAATATGGTTTGTCACTAAATCCTAAAAAATCTCATTTTTCTATGAAGGAAGGAAAGTTACTCGGTTATATTTTATCAAAGGATGGAGTCAAGATTGATCCTCAACATGTTGAAGTAATTCAAGCTATCAATTTACCAAGGAATAATAAGGAGATACAATCCTTCCTTGGAAAAATTAAATTTTTGAGAAGATTCATACCTAATTTTTCTAAGGTAGTGAAGGATTTGTCTGGTATGCTTAAAAGGATAATGAGGTTAAGTGGTCCCCAAAATCTAGATACTCATTTGATCAAATCAAGAAAGATTTGGGAGAAGCACCAGTGTTGGCAAGCCCAAACTATTCTAAGGAATTTATCATATTTTCCTTTTCATATGATAACACTATTGTTGTTTTTATCTTACAAAGGAATGAAAAAAAAACAAGAACAACCAATTGCATTTTTTAGCAAAAGTTTGAGAGATTCAGAATTGAAATATAATATAATGGAAAAACAAGCTTATGCATTGGTGAAAGCTCTGAAATCTTTTAGATTTTATGTTCTTCATTACAAAGTAATTGCATATGTTCTTAACAACACAATGAAAGAGATTCTAAATCAATCCAATATAGATGGAAAACGAGGGAAATGGATAGCAAAGATCCAGGAATATGATCTGGAAATAAAACCAACAAAATTGATCAAAGGCCAAGGATTAGAAAAACTTTTAGTTGAATCCAACTCTAGAGTCCTTGGAATAAATCGGATTACAAAAATAAAAAAACATCCTTCATTTGAGTATGAGGAAACTGATTTGCAACAACCCTTGGTAAGAAATCATGATAATTTTTCTTCTTCTCCCCGGTACAAAAACATTGTATTTTATTTGCAGAATCTTGAATGTCCATCCAATTTCAGTCAAGCAAAAGATAGATCTCTTAAAATTCAAGTAATTAAGTATTGTATAATGAATGAAAATATTTATTGGAAAGACCCTTTGGGAATTTTACTTAATTGCGTTGTTGAAAATGAGATTTCATGTATCATAGATGAATTTCATAAAGACATATGTGGAGGACACCATGCTTGGAGAGAGACTGCATATAAAATATTGAGAGCTGACTATTACTAGCCAAAACTTCTTTTTGAGGTAAATGCAAAGGTTAGATCTTGCAAGGAATGCCAATTTTTTGCAGGTAAACAAAAAATTTCATCATTACCATTGGTTCCCATAAAAGTTGAAGCTCCTTTCCAATAATTGGGTTTAGACTTTATAGGTGAAATTCATCCTACTTCTAGTGCACAACACAAATGGATTTTGACTGCAACTGATTACTTTTCAAAATGGGTAGAAGCAATTCCCACCAAATTTGCTACTGATGCAATTGTAATCAAATTCCTTGAAGATAATATTTTATCTAGTTTTGGATGCCCTAGAAAAATCATAATTAATAATGCTCAAGCATTTAAGTCCCTAGCTATGATATATTTCTGTCAAAAATACAATATCATTCTTGGTCATTCAACTGCCTATTATCCTCAGGGTAATGGATTAGCTAAATCATCAAATAAGAGTCTAATGAGGGTTATCAATAAAATGTTAACTGAAAATAACAAATCCTGGCACTCTCATTTGAAATTTGCACTTTGGGACAATATAATCAACATTAAAAGGCCTACATGTATGTCTCATTTTCAATTGATTTATGGCATTGATGTTGTTTTCCCTATTAACCTTGCTCTTCCCGTGATGAAATTGATGTAGGGTAATGAGGAAGAACCTAATGACCTTACCAGAAGAATGAACCAACCGATTGAAGTACAACAGACCAGGGAGAAAGTTGACAAAAAATTTCAGGAATATCAAGACAAGATGAAAGCTATCTTTGACAAAAGAGAAAAATAGATGAATTTTTCCCTTGGTGATCTAGTACTAAAATGGGATAGTAGAAGAGAAGATCCTGAAAAACATGATGAGTTTGATCATTTATGGCTGGGACCCTACAACATTGCTGTGATGGAGGGAAACAATTCATTTTCCGTTCAGAATTTGGAAAGAAATATGCTGGAATCTGTGAATGGGAGGTTCCTGAAACATTTTATTCAATATTAAAATTTTCATTGTCACTCATTGTATACAATCGATTTTTCTTTGATTTTTATTTAAGTCCTTTCTTTGATATAAGTAAAGTTTCCAAACAAATTAGGACCGAAATAAATTTTGATTTATCAAAACAAATAAAAAATAAAAATTTTGTTTCTCTTTTGATTTGAAAACTTTGTTATTTAATTCTTCTTAGAAAAAAAAATCTCTCGTCTTCTCAAATTTAAAAAATATCTCCATAGAACAAACTGTTTTTAAACCACTAATTAAGATTTTAACATGTTATCTAAAAACCAAAAAGGAGAATATTTTAAGACACTCACTAAAGTTGAAAAGGTGTGATTTAGGTAATCTCTTTCTAAGTAGAGGCTTTAGAGTCAAACTTGTAGTTTGTTGTTTTACTCAAGGTATATTACTAGCTAAGATATTTTGGAAAGAATAGGGCTATAT